>BQNB010061523.1:0-24038 GCA_026074375.1 Tanacetum coccineum | reverse complement strand
TATTTTGTTAATCTAATGTATCTTTTTCAAACGACACGTTTAGTAGTCGTTCTCAGATCTTGTGCTATTGATCCATAAAGCAATGCCCTCGGATATTCAACATTCCGCTGCATACTCAGATTTGAGGGTGTTACACTCAGTCTAAGGGATATCGAGTTTATAACAAGAGAACCTGATTGATAGTTGAATCAATACATATTAAGTTTGATGAAATCAAAGAGATGACTGAGACGTCTGTTGATAATGACACTTCAATCCTCGTTCCCCAACTACAAAAGGCATCAGATTATGACAACTCTGGCCCCGAGCCCCAACTACAAAATGTTTCTCCTTCAGCAGATACAACAGTTTCGTCACAACAAGAGTTAGATCTTCTTTTTGGTCCTTTGTACGATGAATTTTTCAATGCAGGTACTTCAAGTGTCAACAAGTCTTCTTCTCCTACCGACAATTCTAAACAACAAGACACACCATCTACAACGAATATTCAATCTTCAACAGAACCAACAACTCCAACTATAACTGTTTATGCTGAGGAAAATAATGATAATCAAGCAGAAGATACACAGTTCTAAAAAAATAAATTTATCAATCCTTTATGTACACCGGTACAAGAAATTGCTGAGTCTTCCTTACGCAATATTGATAATTTAAATATGCATACCTTCTATCAACCACACGATTCTGAATACCGATGGACAATAGATCACCTGCTAGAACAAGTTCATGGAAATCCATCCAAGCCAGTGCAAACAAGATGACAACTTGCAACATATCCTGAAATATGTATGTTCGCGCTTACCGTGAGTACTGGTGAACCAAAAAACATTGAGGCAATGACTGATTCTGCATGGATAGAAGCAATGCAGGAAGAACTTCATTTGTTCGATAGGCTACAAGTCTGGGAACTCGTTGACAAACCCTTTGGCAAGACTGTAATCAAGCTAAAGTGGTTATGGAAGAACAAAAAGGATGAAGATCAAACTGTAATTCGTAATAAGGCACGACTTGTAGCTAAGGGATATGCTCAGGAAGAGGGCATTGATTTCGAGGAATTGTTTGCACCAGTTGTTAGCTAGGAAGCAATTCGGATTTTTGTTGCCTACGCTGCATACAAGTCTTTTCTAATCTACCAGATGGACGTTAAAACGTCATTTCTTAATGGTCCACTGAAGGAGGAGGTTTATGTTGCACAACCAGATTGGTTCGTTGATCCTGATCATCCAGAATAGGTTTACCGTCTAAGGAAAGCTCTATATGGATTGAAGCAAGCTCTGAGAGCCTCGTATGATGAACTCTTAAATTTCCTAATGTCCAAAGGTTTTACTAAAGGTACCATTGACCCTACTTTATTCACGATAAGATACGGGGATGACATTCTACTTGTGCAAATTTATGTCGATGACATTATTTTCGGGTCTACAAACCTAAAATTTTCTAAAAGATTTGAAAAATTAATGCACAGTAGATTTGAGATGTCCTTAATGGGGGAAATGAAATTCTTTCTAGGACTTTATATCCACCAATCCCCATGAAGTATCTTTATCAACCAGTCCAAGTACGCTTTGGAAATACTTAAAAAATATGCTATGGATAAATGTAATAGCGTTGGTACACCAATGGCTACTAAACCTAAACTGGATGCAGACTTGAGTGGAAAACTCGTAGATCAAACTGACCATCGTAGTAAAATTGGGTCACTCATGTATCTGACATCTAGTAGACCAGACATAGTGCAAGCAGTATGGTATTGTGCACGTTATCAAGCAAGACCGACTGAAAAACACCTCAAAGAAGTTAAAAGGATGTTTTGATACTTAAAGGGTATAATTAATATGGGACTATAGTATCCAAAGGATTCTGGATTTGAACTAACAGCTTTTTTAGATGTCGACCATGCCGGATGTCTTGATACTCGCAAAACCACTTCTGGAGGAATACAGTTCCTAGGTGATAAGTTAGTCAGCTGGATGTCAAAGAAGCAGGACTGCACTGCAATGTCATCAGCGGAAGCTGAGTACGTGCTGCAAGTTGTGCTCAAGTAATGTGGATGAGGACACAGCTTAAGGATTATGGCTTCAACTACAACAAAATACCATTGTATTGCGACTCTCAGTCAGCCATAGCAATCTCATGCAACCCTGTGTAGCACTCCCGTACCATGCACATCTATACTCGCTACCATTTTATCAAGGAACAGGTTGAAAATGGTATAATTGAATTGTATTTTGTCATAACTGAATACCAATTATCTGACATGTTTACTAAAGCCTTACCCGAAGATAGGTTTCAGTATCTTGTTAGACGAATTGGTGTGAGATGT
Source organism: Tanacetum coccineum (assembly GCA_026074375.1). Taxonomy (NCBI): domain Eukaryota; kingdom Viridiplantae; phylum Streptophyta; class Magnoliopsida; order Asterales; family Asteraceae; genus Tanacetum; species Tanacetum coccineum. Next base: position 21,715 of record BQNB010061523.1, on the reverse strand, counting down.
TTGACTCCAGCAGAACTGGAGGTTTTGGCAAATGAATCTACTTGATATATTCTTCAAACATCGACTTTTAAATATTTTTGAGAAAAGAAAACTACAAAAATATAAAACCTATAAAACCAAAAACAAAAATATAAAATTTCAAAAAGAAAATAAAAAAATCAGAAAAATCAAAAATTTTCAAAAAGAATCTTCTCGACATGTCACAATGTAATGATAACATTTACTACCTAGAAATAGTAGAGTTAACATCTGACATGGGCTGTAAATGTGAAGTTTCCGAGCAAGAGTTTCAAATGCTTTCAAAACATGTCATTTCTATTTTTCTTTATGACTTGTAATTGCTCTTAGATTGCAACTCGGACCCGAATGACAAATGAGAGTGTACGTTTTAGTGCACTTATCCTTAGCATTAGAAGAGAAGTCTTCTAACATGATGTTTTTCAAAATGTTGAACACAATTTTTTAGGAATTTCTCAATGACAATTCAAAATCTTTCAAAATTGTGTGTTTAAAACTCCATCCCTCATAAAGTTTTCCAAGACAATTCTTCTACATTTGGTGTCATTTTCAAAATGAGTCAATGTTTGAGGGGGAGTTTTTTGAAAAACAAAGTTTTAATGATTTTGGATACAACATCTCACGATAATTATTATGTATTCAAAACATTATTAAAAATCTCTTAATAACAAATCAGTAATAATAATGACTACTTAATAGATTGCATGTTATAAGATGATTAAGTGGTTGAGCATATTTTTTCAAGAATTCTTCAATGACAATTCATAATCTTTCAAAATTGTGTGCTCAACAATGGCTTAACCGCCTTATTTTATATTCGTTTTAACAACTTAGAGGTATCATTTTTTTTGTGACAAAACTATGTAAAATTAAGGGGAGCAAGAAAGAAAAAGTTCCTATATAATCATGAAAGCTTGAATAATAATTATTTCTCACTAAATGGATAAGCAATAAAAGATAGATAAAACACAGGATTTTCATGAAAATTTTTAATCACATGGTATTTCAAAAACTAAGTGAATCAATATTTAAAATAAAGGGAGAAATGTAATTAAAATGTGATCTTGAAAATAATAAGTGATCTAATCGTCTCAAAATGCTTGATACTCTCGAAAATGTTTTAATGGTTACGATCTCATACCCAAACAACTACTTAATTCATGACTATTCCTAAAGTCCATAAGTTGTTAGGTTAGGTACTAGATCCTAGATCCAACCAAACCAGAGGGATCTACCAAGGACAATCTATCGTTGGAATAGCAGTCCTTAGTATGATAGAGAAAATGAGAATAAGGGAATAATGCCGACTAAGATTGAGCTAACACTTGAACAATCACAACAAGGTAGATGTGTCACTGTGTGGTGTATATTTTATTAATTCAAGTTTTAAATTTATATTTTGCCGACTAAACCAAAAACAACACTTTAACGGGCAGTGTACCCGATCGGTAGTAGTTTTGTGGTAAGTAGGGTGTCGAACACTTGAAGCGAGGTTAAATATATCAATTAATCTATGTTAATTCTATCCTATTCTAAACCTATGTCAGTCCTAATCCTAATTCTAACGGGAAAATGGGGGTTTTCAGCCTAAGAGACTGACACGGTTTAGTTGGTGACTACAATCAATTCAAGGCACTTTAACCCACGTAAGCAAATAAACAAAAGATAACAGAGCGGTCAAGCCAAATATAAGAAAACTGTATTAACCATTATTAATCCGATTAGAAAGTTGGTTTGTTTATTTAGTGCAATGATTTCTTCTCTTGAGGCGGTATATCATTCTTAAGACTTAGGCGTTACATCATCCTAAGACCTAGACACATTAATTCTGTCACAATTAAAGCATCCGCATAAAGCATCCTTATTTGCTGATTATAATCTATCTTAGGAATTAAAGCAATGGTGATCTTGTTAAACCCTAGCTCATAGAGACTTTACCCACTTACCGCTTAATGGCGATTTATACACTAGTAGTCCACTTGTCCAACTATCTAATGGAATCAAAACGTTATTTGTTGAATTATCTAGGTTCACCTGCTAGTCAACACGATCAATAAACCATTGGCAATATCCAATTAACTAGTTAAGCCCGAAGCGTATCCTAGACATAGATTTAGAAAGACAATATTTGTGATCCTATGATTCTAGATGTATAAATTACTATATGAAGAGCTATCCCAGACTCTAGATTTACTTGGTCTGTATCATAAGATCCAGTTGAATGATATGTCACATACAAAAGCGCGTAAACAAGTATAAATTGATAAACATAAACAAGCATCTAACGATAAATCAAGAAATTTAGATAAACAAATACCAAACATTCAAATCTTCATAATAATGGCTAATACCCGAAGGTATTAGCCTTCAAACGTCATAATCAATACAAAAACAATTATTTAGCCAAGCTAAACTAACCGAGTTAACAAATGATACCAAAAACTGAGCGATTACTAAAGTATATGGAATTACACGTTGTCGTCTATGGAATTGATTGCGTTGCTCGACCTCTTTTGCTCTTTTTTTCCTTTGAAAATTAACTTTTATGTTTAGTCTCGATAATATGATTAGCACAACTTAAAACAGCGATTTTGAGTTTCTGATTTATAAATTCCTGGAAAGTTCGGTTTCGAATATGTCGTAAAAAAAAATCCAAGTGATTGGATACGGCGTAACGTGTATTCCTTGGAGTATAGGGACAGACGCATCTATTTAACTTCCAGAATATTCACAATACAATATCTTCAACAACTGCGTATTGAGATCCTTCTGGATACAGCGTAATTGGCTTTATTCCTTATGGACTTTGGTGATGCAAGCATGGACAATACGCCAGTATCTCTTGATGGATACGGAGTATTGGTCTTTAGAATAGTAATCTTCAAAATATCTTCATTTAAGCTCCAAAATGCGTGCTTTTTGCTAATATTCAACCAAGTACTGCCTAAATACTTACAGTTGTCAATTCTCAAATATAAATGATTTAAGTAACAATTCTTTTGCAATAACTATAACAAACTGGTTCAAACATGGGATAAATGATGCTATAAAATAGACGTTATTTGATGTCATCAAATATCCCCCACTTTGAATCCTACTTGTCCTCAAAAGAGGCCTTTATAATTTATAAAAATGTTCCTACGGACAATTTCATTGAAATAAAGCATTTATTTGATCTATTACAAGTACACAACCAAACACCTCACGAAATAGGAAGATGAAATCACTCAAATTACTCAACTAATCTATGTGGTAACATGTAACTAATTCGCTCAATTGCTCGGTCGTGACGAGTATTCTATCATAAGCTTGGCAAGGATACACATCTCCACCACTAAAGCCAAGGAGTAACAAGTTTATAAAGGTAAATATGAGTTTTTGTATGGAAAGGCTTACGGTTGATCATTCTACAATCTTTCACCAGAAGTACCACTCCAACAAGGCAGCTGAAGCACACATACATGGCCGTAACGACGGAATAGACATGTGTGTTCGATCACATCCCCATTCGAATTTAACCAACGGTTAGGATGAAGAATGATATAGGGTAGGAACCTTCTAACTTTCACCAAAAGTCGTAAACCAACGAGGCAGCTAAGACATGCATACATGGTCGTAACGACGGACTCGATCACATCCTCATTCGCGTAAAACCAACGGCTAATCATTAGGTGAGAGGGAAGTAAATTGTTGTTAAATAAAAATTAAAAAAACAAATAGATTAAGACTAAGATACAAGTTTCTAGACACTTTTTCTCGACCGTTACCATGATAAAGACACAACTATTTACAACGTCTTGATCATAGATAAAAAAACAACAACCAAAGTTGGCGTTCCCGTAATGGTCAACTTCCCAATCTTCCTAAAACTTTACATACTCTACAAGGCAAGTGGTGATATCTTCCACTTTGTATAATGCTTTACATCGTTGATTTTTGTTGCGTATCAACAAATAATCAATCCTTCGTGTAGTTCCTTTGGTAATTGCGAAACGATTATCTTTAAACTTTCTTTCTCTTTCTTTTTGAATTTTTCTCATTTTTCATTTTTTTTTGCTAACTATGCTTCAAATCTTGGTGTAGTTTCATCATCTTCACGATCATAATAATTCTGGGTAATTCCTTTAGTAGTTCTTCGTTCTTCGGTTTCACCATTAATTGTGACGGCCGTAAAATCACATTAGTTTTGACTACTAATATACATTCCTATTTGCAATATGCAAATTTCCAACCGCGCCAAAGATAGAAAATGACACAAGACTCGGGAAATATAAACTTTACACTTTAAGCAACTAGCAACTGTAAATTAAACTTAATCTAACTAGGTAGGTTAAGGTGTAAGGGTGTAAGAAAACAAATAGTTGGTGTAAATTCCTAAAGGATTGGCTCTACGGTTTATTCTAGTGGATCATAACTCCAAAGATGAGAGTGGAAGAGTTTAACGGGAGGTTAACTAACCGGTGTAGTTAGTTAATAAACAAGGCGATTTGGGTGTAATCATAAGATTTACCAATTTAAACAAGTTACTCCAATTAAATCCATAATACTCATTATTGTGGTCTCGAATAGATATACCAAGCCAAGTTCTAAAGTCTACAACATCACCGGCACACTCATATTTTTGTAGAATTTGGGTAAACATTTGGAAACGGAAAGGCTAAATCCTCACAATATCTAACAAGGGTTATTGTGTGCGGGTTATGTATCATGTAATTTCACAAAAGTATGCTTGAAATTTTTTTTAATTTGAGCATAATTTAAGCATTTTAGTGTGAAAAATAGGACAAGTAAACATTCTAATTTCATCCCCCACTTTTATACAACGTCCTCGTTGTATATATAAAACATTAAATACGAGAATTTAAAAAGAATTAGAATGGGAAACTCCCCTGATATTTGTTCGGTAGATTCTCCAAGTTGCGTTTATGAGTAAGATTGTGTGTTGAAAAATCCTCTGAATCCTAGCACGAACAGCACACACATAGAATTCCAGAAAATATGCATTCTACCAACTTCGTCGATATTTCTTTCACGAGGTCATGTATAGAATATAAGAAAAACATGTGCATTCCTATTTTGGTACCCACGGTTAATTTAAACTAAACTAAACAAACTAATTACGGGTCGTGGATACGGCGTATCAGGTTAGTGAATACGTCGTATTCGACAATAATTTTTTTAAAGTGCAATAAAAATAAAGACTGATAACGTCCACACAATCAATACGCCGTATGGTATGGAGCGGATACGCCGTATTGATGTCTGGGAAGACAGACTCTATAAAATTAAATAACAATCCGAGTTGTCTCTCGGGAAAGCAATTTTGGTATACAGCAAAGTCTTTTATAAAAATTAGACTTTGGTTTTCTTCAGCTTTTCACTTCACTGATTCCATCTCATGGCACAGCTAATGTGCCTGGCGTGTAAGCCATTCTTCGTCATCCAGCAATTTGAATGTAATCGGGTCTCTAGATTCAAAACCCTTTGTAAGAACCCCTTAAGCTTTTGTATGCATGCGAATCTATTCTTCTCGATATTTCTCACTTAAATTCAGTAATGGTGGGATTTTGTTGCATTGCTCATTAGTGTGGCATTTAAACCTCGGATGTGATCGCACCATTTGGTAAGTTACTTCATCATTACCATTGTAAATGGTAATCATTCCATCAAACCGTCCTGATTTAATTCCAACTTCTCTTTAAAATGGTTCGGCCAACAATACATCGCTCCTATCCATCATCACGATAAGCATCCCATATCATCCAAAAACTTTGCAAAGTTAGTCTCACAAAAAGGTTCCAACAACAAAGGCCACATTCATAAGTCTCCTACAACATTTTCCCTTTGGTACACCATCTAATCTTCATTATTGAATTATGAAACTTTTTGGACATCACATTGACATACAATTAGCGGGAAGAAAGGGAAGTTTGACATTGTTGTAATTCAAATCAAATCACGGCATGAAAACTTAATTGCGAGCACAGTCTATGTGGATTTTCTTATCATCGTCGCAATAACTAGGGTAATCATCAATTCTAGTATCAAGATCTTCATCCCTAGTTCTAAATTCCTTAATTACCTCACCTTCCTCAATGGTGGGCATTAAATCATCACCTTGATTTCTCCTAAGCTCAAATGGTTCATTTAGATCATTTAGTTTGATGTAATCTCCATTCAAAGGGTCTAATGATCTATTAATCACCAAAGTCTCTCCCATTAGCCTAGCTTCTAAATCAAGCTCCATTCTTTCTCTTAAACTTAGCATGTAGACCCTCTTAATTAAACTACTAGCAGGTTTAACACTTTTGAAAATAATCTTTTCTTCCCCAACTCTTAAAGTAATCTTTCTCTTGTAAACATCAATTTTAGCACGGGCGGTAGACAAAAATGGTCTTCCAAGGATCAAGGGCACTTTGATATCCTCGGGCATATCTAGAATTATAAAGTCTACGGGGAAAGTAAATTTACCAATTCTTACTAGTACGTTTTCAGCAATTCCTTTTGGATATTTCACTGTCCTATCCGCTAATTCCATTGTTAGCTTAGTGTGAGCTAATTCGCCTAATCCTAAGTTAAGGTAGGTCAAGAGAGGCATAACACTAACGCTAGCTCCTAAGTTAACAAGGACATTATCAAAGCAAACATTATTAATAAAGCAAGGTAAAGTGAAACTCCATGGGTCTTTCTCCTTTTGGGGTATGGATTCATCGATATGTGAAGCTTTAGAGTAAGCTTCCAAGAATTATGGTCCATATGATCCCTTCTTTCCATCACAGTAGTAACCATTCAAATGATTTGGAAATGGAATCGTCGTTTGTCTTGTCTTGTAGTATTCTAGTAATCTTATTATCAAACCAAGAACAAGAGTGAGATGTGGGTTGTGATGTTAGAGAGAGATTGGATGGAAAATGGATGAATTGTATAAAATGAAATGTAGTGAAAATGGAACAACCAACCCCTCTCCAAGGCTAGGAGAGGGTTTATATAGTACCTATTGTGGCCGGCCATGGGCTAGGATGGGCCTCCCATGGGCCTTGGGCCGGACTAGATTACTAATCTAATCATTATACTAACTACGAGCTAAGACTTGTTACAACTTGGAAGTGACCGACACTTTTTGTGTTTCCAACAATCTCCCCCTAAGGGAGGTCACTCCATTTTACAAAACTTTAAACCTAGCATACTATGCTTTATCTTTAGTCTTTAGCTCGTAACTTCCCACTAGACTTTCCTCTGGTCTGAATCATGTGTAGTGATCATCGATTTCATGGATAGAGCTTGTGATCCCTTTAACTTAGTATCTGACACACATGAGTGAAATCACATCTCTGAGCAACTTCTGACACTCCTCAACCAACACCTAATCCGTCGCCATACTTCTGCACCAATTTCTGCCATCCTTGTCGGTACTTGTAGACTTCTATGAAATCGTTCTGGATCTGACATGCCTTATAACCATTCTTGAAAAGCTTTAAACATGTGCATATCTCTCTCTTGTCTTGAAATCTCTATCTAACTTTTAAAACAGTTCACCATCAAAAGCGATGGGTTGGTATACAAATAGCCGAAAGTCTTGAGAAACATGTACTTATGCGTGTGTCAGTCGGTTATGAGCATTCGATGGGCGCTATGGGATCTTGTGAGTAACCCCAGCTAGAATCAAGGGACCAGATCCTCCCAAACATCTTTAAAGTAGCCTGCCAGAAAACACAGTTCCTAAAAGCGGGGGGACAATAGGATTTGACCATTCGCCCATGTTTGTTGGTAAGTACAAAACCTTCAGATCCCGTGAGGATCGAACCCTGTGATTAGAATAGCATTCCAATTTAGGAAGAAATCTTCTTGACATGGATTTCCGCAGTAGTATTAAATCTTTCCGAACACATTACAATTGTACTCAAATTCTGTACTCGAGCAAGTATCTCACATATCTCGAACAGATCTCAAGCAGGACAGGCTACGATAAGTAAGTGAACCAGTAAGAATCGTATCTCGACCAACGTATGTGAACTATAGAAAATTGGATATTGAACAATCAGTCGGTGTATTCACTTTCCTCATAATAAATTGTTTTTTGTGACACTCACAGAGAGGTTAATCATTTTCAAAAATGACATTACAACAACCGATCTCTATCTCTACCATTCCTGGAACAAGTTTGATTCTAATTAGAATCGCAACCAGCCGTTTCTTTCCAGTTGTCACAAGTTTGATTCGTAATGAATCGCACACGTTACCAACCGATGAGCTTGTTTGAATGTTTGGCTCTAGCAGGATCCAACTCATTGTGAATTAATTCACTCTGACGTTCTGGCAAAATCACAAGGATCTTGCATAGGATTCTAATGAAATTACTTGATATTCACATTGTGTGAGATAACAAGCTAAATTATGACAAGTGTCTTAATGAGATTAATGGATTGATCCTTTTGGCTCTAGACTCAATAGTGCACTTTTAATTTTAGTGACTCAGGCAGGAGCAACTGCCAACCTTTTCATATCAACTAACTCATCGGAGTGAGAAAGTCGATAGAAAATATGGCGTGAATCTCGGGAGAAAATGGAAAACAAGAGTCTTTTGAGAGACCTTAGAGTGCTATTGAGGGATGTGATGAAAGCGTCACTGGGGTTCCATGACTGTCTTCAAATTTGTCAGACTACAACCTGAAGTGTTTTCTGACAGCATATGTATGACCACACGATTCTTTCTGCCTAAGTGTATGGAGGGCTTCTGTTATTTTCACGCCTTTATCCTTACGATTTCCCTTTTTCATTCTTCAACCCCTAACAATTCTTACCCAAGACTTCATAACTAACACCTTGTTTGGGTTTGTTCCACAGTGTTAGCTCCATCTCCAGACGGCTTATCCCTATTCTCCATTTTTTCTTCTCTTTGTAAGCATACTAAGGACTTCTATACTAACTAGTGGATTTATCCCAGGTTAGATCCCCTTCCGTCTGGCTGGATCATGGTATCTGTAAAAGTACCTAAGCCTAACCGCCTTATAAACTTCATAAATTAAAAACATGTCTGGCATCATTTGGGTATTTCATGCATCACGATCCTTCCAAAACATTTTGAAAATTACAATCAAAGTTTTTGATATAAATATCAAAAGATTTACACTTGAGAGTTTTTTTCCAACATCACTAAAGAGCTCCCCCTTAACAGTTGCATCGTAATCATAGTAACATGCTGTGTGGATTGCATTGATTTCCATTTTATTCGATCACCTTCTGTCACTAATACATTAAGTCCAGGTAACACATTTTCCGCCTCTCCCTTATTCCCAATTTTAATCCCTTGATATATGGATATCAATTGATTTAACCATTCGGGGACAAATGAGTATGCTACAGATTGAACATCTTATTGCCCCACCTCAACCTATTGTAGGTGATTATAAGATGATTGCCCGAGTACAATTAGTTGAAAATTTTTGATTTACTAAGAAATTCCTGAAAATTTGTACTCGACACATCTTAATTTTCACCAAAAAACTACACTAGTAATGAACATATTCACAAGATAAATGTATTGACGAGGATTGACCTTTTTACGATGAGATCAACATATGATAAATCAAATGGTCCTTTTATAATAGCCGTAGGTCACCCCCATATGGTCTTCCACCTACAAATCTCTCCAAACTCCTCATTATCCTCCTTGTCTTTAGCCTTTTGTCAATCGCCTGAATCATAGCTCTTGCATTTGCTTTGTCACGTTGGCTCCAAAAGTCAGGTGGCAGATACTGCAGTTCTAATTCCCTTTAGTGCGAATCTTTAGAGCAGTCCAACCAGCATCGAGAGTACCACGGCTAACTCGTAGTAGTTTCGTCCATGCGAGACATCAATCTGTTCTTCTTGTCTTTGTTCTCGTAGATGAATCCTCTTGGATCAGAGTATGGTGTATAGCTTCGTCTTCTTAGATTGATCTGTACCGTGTCAGGCATTGTGAGGTTGAGTTTCTTTAGTAAGCTTATCAACACCCAATTGCAGATCTTCCACACGCCTTTGGATGACAACGCTTCTGTGAACATTCTTAGAGGAGACAATTTAGGCAATACGTTCTTCAACGTAGCGATTTGTCACTTTCCGTTGCAACGAGAAGAAGCAGCAATATCTTCAATATCTTGGATCCTTAGTCTGTGGAAGTCGCCTTCTGTGAACTTGTAAGAAACGTCAGTCATCTACCTTCGTACAGTAATCCATCAAGATTTCTTGTAGTTTTGCCATTCGAACTATTTCTAACCTTAGTGACAGCAAAATCCGTCATTTTTAGTAGACTCAACGAGCTGGATCCCTTGTGGGCGCAAAATGCATAGAACTGGTCCTCTTCGCTGATTTTTTTTTGCCCCAATGTAGATGCACAGAGGGCGAGATTTGTCATATTTGACAATTCATTTGACTCCCATTTGATTGACTAAGGTCTTCTATCCATAGTGATATCCGTAATCCTGCCAGCCATGGTCATGCGAGAACTTAAGGAGCGGCGCGTACGTGCGGCTTGTCTCACCACCACATAGGTACTCAAGGTCGATATTATGAAGTTGATGAAAACGGTATACATGACGACCTTGAGAATTTGGAAGCCAACATAGTGGCTTCGTAGATCATGAGATATTGCGAAAAACCCTTCCGGGTTAGTGCGAGCCGGCCGGAAGGAGCCAATTTTGAGCGAGTTCTGTGGCTTGTAGACATCTTTAACAAAGTAATTCAAGTTCAGTCAAAACTTTTTTGCATGTTCCTTTCATCATCTCAAATGTTAGAACCGCTAACAATCCAGGTGTAGTGTTTCAACATTTAGCCCGTTCATTAACAAAAGCAGAAGAAGTCAAATGTATTGTTGGTTATTCAATCGAATGACTCTCGAGGTCTTGTCTTTCGTGCCAGATTGCTTAAACCAAGGTTGGACAGATTCATGAACGTCAGGAACAGACTTATTCCTGAATGATCAGGAGAAGGTAGTCGTGTAGGTAATTGATACACATTGTTGAAACCAGTCAGAGAGATGTTGGCGAACCTCTTCTTCCTGCTTGTTTATCAGCGAGCCACAAGAACTGTACACGAACAAAACCCATAGGTCTTTACACAGGTGCTTTCAAAGACCCAAAATTTTCCGCTGTACGTTTGCATAGTTTCCTCTACCGGCAGCAGATACTGAGTACTGAGGCATTTGCTTTGTGAGTCTTGAAGCCTCCTGTATAGGAGTCTTTCATGCAGTCGTGGTGTCATTTCACTTGGAGGCACTGGTAGAAGCGGTTCTTTTCCAGACCTTCTTCTTTTGGACCCCCGGTCTGTTCCACAACGCGGAGGGTATCTCATGATCACTCCATCAGCATCGTCATCGCGACGTGTCTTTACTTACATTCGTTGGAACCCACAATGTCACATCACCATATGTATCCTTAACCAGAATTTTGTCGGCTTCATACCATCAACTAATGCCCTTGTAGAGCATGTCTTTTGAATGTCTGTCCTCGTTGAATAAGTTTTTTATAGCTTATCCATCTGCGTTCAATTAAGATCTTATTTAGCTCTATTCTAGAAAGATAGCATCACAAGCAGAACGTGTTGGAGCATTCATTTGATGATCGTACACCCAGAACCTTCAGACTCGAGATTGATCCGATAACTAACTTCTGATTTTTGCGGAGAAAATTTTTGGCGAGACGTTCCTTCTTTCTGACTGATCCCTTCTGATACTTTTCTCTCATTCCTTCTTTCGATTGAATCAAGGAAATTAGTTGATTTACAGTATTAGACCTTCTCAAATTCTGCTCAAACTTCAGTTGGACTGCAACATCCACTGCATCCTATCCTGCATTTTAAATTTGCTAGATAATTGATCAACTGATGCCAGAATGGAGGAGAGCGCTACAGCATAATCAGATTTGTTTGTCTGAGTTCCGAGAAGTAGGTCTCTACCGCTTTTAGTCTGTAAGTCAAAAGCCTACACAAAACGAAGCAAAGTTTAGGAACAATTTTTGTAGCGAGGAGCTATGTAGTATGTAGCCAATGTCAGAGATTGTGGGTTGATTGTATTTGAATGACGAGAGGAAATGTCGTGTTTGGAGGGGTGATGTTGGTTGGATGCAGTGAAGGAGGCGGATCTACAATGCGCAGTATACAGGAGTATCAATTAGCAGAGGTGGCTTTAGCGTATGTTGTCCAAAAAATTATCATACAACACCGGGTATCTTGGTTTGAGATTCTGCATAGTTCAGGAGAACGAAGCCAACAATGATAACAGACAGTAGTCTCTGTCTGTATCTGACCAATTCAGGCATTTTCCGCGAGAAAGTTAAGGGTCACATGAGTGTCTGCTTCACAATTTCTACCTAGGTTCTCGCATCATGAAACTGGGCATATAACAATCTGTCATTACATCGTCACCTATCTTCCATCAGATTGGTAAATTGGTAATACACCTCGAACCAGACACTCCATTTCTACCTTCGATCCTCTCTCATATTAAGGCAACTTCCACACGACTTGCTCCATCAACAGTTCGTTCCTTCAATCTTCTCATATGTTACTATGGTCTTCTTCATCTATGATGAGATATGAGAGGAGTGTGTGAATTGTAAGGATCAAAAGAAATCATCTTCATTAGTCTACCTCTTCATGTATAATTTCACATCATCATGAGTTGTGAGCTTTGGAAACTCGAGATAAATATCCATCGACCATCATCTTCTGATTCAGTCGTGTTCTTCATCCAACACTCATCATCTTGAGCTTTCCTCATCATCCGTTCATGTTCATCATCTCATCCAATCATACCCCCTGTGCAGTCTCATTACGTCATTTTTAATCTTCATCTTCATCATCTGAGCTTTCTCATCAACTTTATCATCGTTACTTGATTTCCAAGAGATATCATCCTCGAGTCATAATCCAGGTGCATTGGGAAACCCTTGTGGAAAAACAGTTCCTTCATCGGCAACCAAACGACTGGCATGAGATCTTGAGCTCTTTACTTTACGGCCTTCTTTAGTGAATTATCTTAGAGCACGCACACGTCTCGTCGTCCAAAACAACGCACGCCTCAGAAATATTCCTGTTCTAACTCTTAGCTTCAACGACACTCCCATTTGTCCACAAACTCTCTTTCTCTTTCTTGATCTATATGGGGACTCATGGGTGGGCATCTGATTTACAGCGTGTTCTTGATCTCTGTAGCAACGCTTTCTTCCTTAGACGGAGCGCGCGAGAGAGCAGCTACACGCTGCTATAGCGCGTGAGCGAGAGCGGGCAGAAGCAATGACATAATACTCTTTGATATGATTCAAGCGTCTTGCGGAAATGCTCCTTCGTATCAGTTAGGATGCTCTTAGCAAGATACCTCCCGTAACTAACATGCAGTGAACACCTCATTCCTTTAAGATGAACCTTGATTGTTGTGAAAACGTCATCTTTGAGCGCATAATCCGAATTTACCTTGCTTTCACATCGAGGAAATTAAAATGGGATCTTTATACCTAACACACAAAGTTGAGACAGCACTAATCTTGTGAACCGAGGATAGTACATCGCATTATTGCCTTCCTTTGTATTTTTGTTCTCCAATCTGTAAATGAAAGTCCTCACTCACAGAAATATCATAATCAACATTTTCTTATTGTACATACCCCATAAGATTTGAGCTTGTAAAAGACGAAGGAGACTGTCATATGATGGAGTTCCGCTGAGACATTTGTTGATTACAGCAGCAAATGATCTCCAGGGTTGATGCAGTTTATTGACATTCACGTCAGTGAGCTTCCTTATATCTCCAGAGTGTCCAAGACTAGCTAGAAAGATGAGGATCTCCTTCTCAAGAGGTGGGTCTACAAACTTCTTATTACCGACTTTAGGGCAAATTTGAAGAATGTCCCTGAATTGCTCAAGACCGATGATGTGTTTCTTGTTATTCATCTTAAATCGGACAGATCGATTGTGAACATAAGCAGAAGCCCAGAATTCCTGCATATAGATCTCTGGAGCATCAGCAGTAACTTGGAAAGCCTTGTAGAACGGAGTGAGCTTTAGCACATCGTAGACTACTTGAAGGGTTGCTTCCTTTGATGTAACATCCGAACTTAAGCGAAGATTACACTTTCCAATCTTAAGTCGGTCAGCAGGAGCCACCAATGCATCATCCAAAGCAATCTGATCCGCTATTGAGAGTGCCATGAGTCTGTTTAAGAAAGAGTGAGTGCAGTTTATAAGAAAACACAATCATTCATTCATGAGAACCTTTATGACTTTTAGCACTTTTGAAGATCAATCTACTTAGATAGACACATAGCGTGTAAGACAAAGGCACCTATCCTAACAATTAAGTCGAATATAGTTAACCTTGGTTTTGTCAAGCTTTTACTGTCTATTTTAACCTAAGAGATTTGTTGAATTTTAATCTTAGTTAGAAAAAAATTTGATCTTAAGTGTGTTATGTCAAAAATTGGTCAAGTGTTGATAATTCTACTCGTTCGGTCCTCAAAAGGAAAAAACCACAGACACTCGTTCGATCCAGACACATACAGGCTCGTTCGATTCATGCGAATAGGCACTTGTTCGATCCTATTAATAGTCACTCGTTCGATCCACAATAAGAACCACTCGTTCGATCCATAATAATCGTCACTAGTTCGATCCATAATGTCAATCGCTCGTTCGGTCCTCATTACTTAGCACTCGTTCGATCAACACTGTACGTCACTCGTTCGATCCTCACATGATTCCCTCGTTCGATCCTTGCTCAGAGTTACTCGTTCGATCCTTTCTAATAAACACTCGTTCGATCCTTTCAAGGAATCACTCGTTCGATCCTTATTAATATACACTCGTTCGATCCTTGTTTTCAACCACTCGTTCGATCCACACATTTTGACACTCGTTCGATCCTTACTGCAAATCACTCGTTCGATCCTTGTTTTCATTTTTGTTCGATTCATACAGTTTATATTTGTTCGATTTGTACAAGAACGATTTTCACATTTAACACTTAGTCTAACATTAGCACAAACATATCATATTGTTACTTTATTTCACATTGTTACACTAATTTTTCGAACACAAATCTGTCAAGAACACATTTAGAATGCAACAAATGAACAAGCTAAGATAACCTATACATTTAATACACCTAATACTACAAGAGCCCCCAATCAATTTTAAGATTTAACCACTTTTAGATTTAAGAACCCTAATATCATAATTAGGGCACTTTTTGATCAAAAAACGGCAAAAACTAATAATTCATTTGAGATTTCGAGTTGATTAGGTGATGATGAACACGATTGAAGATATACCTTAGAGATGAATCGGAGTAAAAACTTGTTGTAAGAGATTCGATTGAGAAAAATTCAAGTGTGTGTTTGAGTGTGTAAATGAGTTTGTGTACAGTGAAATGGGACGGTGGGGTTTGATGGTGTGAAAAAACGAATTTCATTTTAGACATATTTGGCCCCTCATGTTTTACACAACTTATTAATTTTGCACATTAAGTTTTATAAGGTATATTCAAGTAAACAACTAGCACACATAGTCCTAAATGTTTTATCTCTCATACCTATAGTCCTAAAGGCATAAACAAGTAACACATAAGGCACAAATAACCGTTTAAATTCTTTTTCCCTTTTTAAAAGCTCATTTGATCATAACAAAGAAATTTGACATTCTCTCCCCCTCAAACAATGACCCGTTTTCTATTTAAAGAGCTGTAGACATTGTTTGAGAAGTCAAATGTAGTTTTGAAAAGTATTTTCAGATGATGGAATGATTTTGTTTGTGACAAAACAACAAATACCAAGATAAATAAGATTTCTCTTATTTAATCACATAGATGCACTGAAACGTACACTTATGGATATAGGAAGCACGGGTTGTGATGCAAAGTAATCACAAGCCTTTGCATGGTCATAAAGTAGACCATGCCCGAGAATAAATTCCCGTTGAGAGGCCAAGATTTCTTTTTGAAATACTTGCCTTTAAGATGATGACCGGGTTGCTATCTGAAATAATAGCAAGCCATTTGGCATGTTTTGAAAACATTTGAAACTTCTGCTCGAACTTCATTTACAGGCTTGTATCATTGTTAAATGACATTTCTAAGACCGTAAATGTTATCGATTTCAGAAGACATGCCATTGTAAAACTTCTTTTTGAATTTTTCTCATTTTTTAATTTTGTATTTTGTTTTTGAAAAATTTTATATAAAAGAAATTATTTTTTGGTTTTTCTGATTTTATAAAAATGAAAAATAAAAATCTTTTTGTGTTTTTATGATTTTAAGTATGTACTTATTATACAGGATATTTGAATAGGTACCACCACTATTCATCAACTTCATCTGCCAATTGTTTCAGAGTATCCGGCGTAAAACTTCGCATTCCCAGCTTGTTGATAAGAAATTCAATTCTTTCTCGGCCAAGAGCTTTAGTGAAGATGTCCGCCAATTGATATTCCGTGTTGACAAAGTAAAGTTCGATCACACCGTTCTCAACATGCTCCTTGATGAAATGAAACCGGAGTTATCTACTTTGATCTTGAAGTTGAACATTGTTGAAGCATAGGCAATAGCGCTTTTGTTATCACAGAACATTGGAATTTTATGAATCAAAAGCCATAGTCGGTAGTTGTGATCTCATCCAAGGGGACTTGAGCCAACAACCAGACTAAAGCAATATATTCAGTTCCGTACTGGATATCGCAGCGCTTTTATGCATTTTAGACGACCAGCTTACAAAGTTCTCTCACCCAATAGTTGTTTACTGAGAAGTATTCGGTACGTGTATCTTGAAACCAGCATGATCCGCATCTGCATATGATGTTAGTGCAAATGAAGGAATCCTTCGGATACCAAGGCCCCGATTGAACGGTCCTTTTAGATTACCGAAAGATCCTTTTTACTGCATTTAGGTGCTTTTCGGTAGGTATGTAAGCATGATACCGGCACACATGCATATAGCAAATTATAGGTCAGGTCTACTGGCTGTAAGATAAAGGAGGGTGCCAATCATACCACGATAATGTGATGGATCGACAGCGTTCCCTTCTTTATCCTCATCCAGTTTGGACTTCTCCACCATGGGAGTATCCACTGGGTCTTACATGGATTTTGCCATATTTTTTAAGTGATTTCTAGAGCTATATTTTGATTGGTTTTTATGAAGAAGCCTTGGGACTTTGAGAAATCTGTAGTCCTAAGAAAAATGAAAATTTTCCCATCATCGACATCTTGAATTTTGAACACATTATTTTAGCAAATAGATCACACAGTTCAGGTGTAGAGGCAGCAAAGATAATATCATCGACATAGATTTGTACCAGAATTAGATCGTTGCCTTTCTCTAGGATGACAGAGTTGGTCCATGACCTTTGGAGAAGTCATTGGATATCAGGAATGAAGACAACATATCATACCACGCACGTGGAGCTTGTTTCAACCCATAAAGAGCTTTCTTAAGCTTGTACACGTGGTTAGGTTTGTCTGGATCCACAAATCCGTCCGGTTGGCTAACATAAACTTCTTCTCGCAGATTACCATTCAGAAACGCAGTCTTCATAATCAATTTAGAGTAGATGACCATGTTCATGTGAGGCAGCCAAATGCCAGGGAAAAATTCGGAATAGCCTCTATCTGAACCGGAGCGATTGACTTCGTAATCAATACCTTCTTTTGACGATAACCACGAGCGACCAACCGAGCCTTGTTTTTCAGAATTACCTCCTAACTCATCAAGTTTAACCTTATAGATCCACTTAAGAGAAATGACAAATGCTTTGTCAGGAGGAGGAACAAGCTCCAAACCTCCAGTCTTCAAATTCATGACAGTTCCTCTTGCATAGCTTCAATCAAGATGCTTGGGTTAAGCTTCTTTGTAGTTCTTGGGTTCGACTGATGTTAGGAAGCATCATAGTAACAGAATTGGGCTTGTTCATGAAAGTTGGAGTCGTGTGGAAACTGGTCTGTCAAGAGCACCGATTATATTCTCAAGTGGGTGATCCTTCGTCCATTTGCTAGTGTGTTCAGAAACATGGTGATCGGGATGCACAATTGTATGAATAACGTCTGATGAAGATTGATCAGAAGAAACTTCTGGAATTGGAATACCGAAGTACGGATCATTACCCATATGTGCAAACTACTCCTAAAATCATGATTATCTTCTTCAACATCATGAGAAATAATAGGAGTTTGAGTTCCTTGGGTTGTAGGAGAGTTACTTGGTGATGGTGCATCTTGATCAACTGTAGTTGAGGAAGGTGAACCAGTTGATACAGCATGTTCAGGTGCAACTGCTTCAGGAATAGGAGCAATGACTTCTGGTGCATGGAAATCAACAGTAAGTGACTCATCAAACATTGGTTGAAACAACAAATCCCAGTCAGATCTCGAAGGTGGTACAAATGGTGTTGAAGGAGAAGGGTTTGGCACGACGTCCATGAAAACTGATTGACAAAGGAGTCATTTCACTTGAAGATCGGGTCCTGGTAACTGCTTGTGTTAGAGCCATCGCGGTCAGCTCATCAAAAGAAACGTGAAGGGTTTTATTATTCGTCTGGTCGTTTGATGTAAATCCGGAATGCTTTCTTTGTGGGGCATATCCAATGAAAATACCGATATCAGCCTTTGGTTGTAACTTGCCCAAATTCTCACTATCCTTCGTGGGTAACAAGTGCACCAAAACTACCTTGTGATAAGATTCGGGAGGTGTGTGTGTGGAAACAGGCTCATATGGAGACTTTTACCGTGACGACGACGTATCATGGAACGATTTTGGGTGTAACAGGCTGTGGCAACCGCTTCGGCCCATAGAAATAAAGGAGCTTTTGCATAAATTAACATAGAAAAAAAAAAAAAACCTGCGTGCTGCTTCAATTAGCGTTCGATTTCGTCTTCACAACGCCGTTTTTGTGTGGAGGAGGTGAACTGATGTTTCATGAGAGATGCAAACCGTTTATATTATTCACGCAATGTCTGATTAACAAACTTAGTTCCATTATCTGTTCTATGTGTCGGACGGTTTCCTTAAGTCGTACTTGGATCATCTTCAAAAAGTTGATAATAAAAACTGGAGTTATCTTTTGTTCGCAAGCAATTTACCCAAGTAAATCGAGATAGTCATCAACAATAGTCGAGGATGTACTTATTTTCCACTACACTCGAGACACGAATTGGCCCACATAGATCATATGGTACAGGTAGAGTTTTTCCTAGATTTTGTGTCTTCAGATTTGGGTGTGTGGGGTTTCTTGAACTTTTGCCTAATGCACATGCGGAACTTAAATGATCCTTTTAAACTTGCAAGCTTAGGAGACCTCGTAACAGTCCATGTCTTGCCAGATGATTGATAGAACCAAAGTTCAAATGAGAGAGACGACGATGCCATAACCAAGACTTGGTTTTAGACGCCTTAGACAATAGACAAATAGGAGAAGATGCCATCATATTCCCAAGAGAGAGAGTATAAAGGTTATCCCCTCGAGATCCCGTCAATAAATCCACACCTTCTAGATTGCGAATGAAGCACGTGTGTTGACGAAAAGCCACTTCAAGATTGGAATCACAGAATTGTCCCACAGAAAATAGATTATGCCCAAGTCCTTCAACGTAATAAACCCTTGAGATAGTAACATTCCCAATCTGATAGTCTCCAAAACCCATTATCTTTGCAACTTGATCATTTCCGAATTTAACTGTACCCAAGAATTTACTGACGAAATTGGTGAGCTGAGAGCGATCTCCGGTCATGTGCTTCGAGCAACCGGAGTCCAAATACCAGAGGACGATTTGGAATCCTGCAATTCATTCAGAGAAGTAGATGGAAATATGGTTTTTGTGGATTTCCTGGATTTACTGGGTTCATTGTTTGTTTGCAGCATTGGTTTTAAAAACCTTTGTTTGTGACAGACTCAGTATTTTTATTCTTCCTAGGTTTCCATGATGTAAACAAATTTAACCAAGGTTTTGGTGATTAAGAGTCTTGTACTAGTGCGTTTCCTAGAAGGCACTCATTAGTTAGTGGTAAACTCCTAGTTAAAGGGCACGCATTTCCTATATTAGTGAAGGTCCGTCCGGTAAGGTCTCAAAATTATCCTATCTGAGTAAACACCGTTCCTGTTGGTTTTCCAAACTATCCTTTCTTAGTTTTATTCTTTTTAGGTTTACGCACGAGATGGTCACAACATTCACAGCATTAGAAAACACACAAGTTTCAGAGACATGCATCTTAATGTTAACACAGGATAGTAGCAGTTTTTCTTGTTTCTTGAGATTCTGCACCAACAGCAGATCCCCTTAACCATTAACTAGCACCATTCTTTTTATTCAAATAGATTTAACGTTCCTAGGGTGAGCTTCTACTTTATTCTTCGATTACTACTTGGTGTTTGCTGAAATCCTATCATTCTTGTATTGCCTGAAGGCTGTATCCGTAGCACTAGTTGAAAGTCTTACTCTGTAGAATGCAAAACACACGTTTGTCAGAAAATGTTTAAGCAAGAACCCCCATCAAAAATACAGGTTTTGTGTATTTCTTTGCGATGTGAGTGATGCGGTATGTTTGAAGGTGAAACTGGTTTTGTGGTTTCTTTGGATGTGAGTGATTCGGCAAACCTAACCTGCTTGTCCTTTTTCCTTGGTATGACCTCAATTACCCTGAATGACTTTGGTATACCTAAAGGCAGACTCTAAAAGTGGATCTTGAGGATAATTTGCTTTTACATGTTCGACTATATCCCTAAGGACCAAAGCTTCTTCCTGGGTATGCTTAATATACGAAGAGTGAGCAGTCCTTTTGTTCAACAATTTGGGTGTGATTGGTTCCATGTTATCCTTAGACACGTTTGGATCAACAGAGTGGGTCACAGTCTCCTTGTTATCTATCGCTTTTCCTTTAAGTTTCCTTAACTCATTTTTTAAGGCAGCTATGACCAAACCTTGTTCCTGAAGTTTTGCATTTAAATCAGAAATCTCCCCAGACTTTATATTGACTTGCTTGATTAACTCATCACATTGTTCTTTTGATTGAACACGTTTTGGCTTAATCGAGTCATAAAGTTGCTTATAAGTCTGTTTCAAATGCTCATTCTCAGTAACAAGTTTTGTCACTCTATGTTCCAATTCTATGTTAAGTGTCTCAATTTCATCCATGTCCATTTTGACTGTATTCTCATCCACGTTTCCATTTAAGGACTTAATTTTCTCTTTTAACTTGACAATGACTGTGTCTTTTGCTTGAGACTGAGCTTTCAATTCACTTAATTCGAACAACTGAGTAAAACTCGGAGCATTTTGATTTAAAACACTGTTTTCTTGTTGAAAAATTTCTTTTTCTTGTTGAAAAATTTCTTGATTAAGTTGAGAATCAGCTTCCAAAGTGATGCAATGTTTTTCAAGAGTTGTAAAACACTTGCAAAGATTATCGTAAGTTTCTTTATCAACAAAATCCTTTTTCTTGACAAGCTCAGTCTCGAGTTCGAAACACTTTTGACATTCAGTCACATTTTCACCATTTGCATTCACAGATAAGTTCACAACAGTCTTTACAATATCCTTATCAATAGCTTGTTCCAAGAGTCGTTCGTTTTCACCCAAAACTTGATTCATTTTAACTTCGAAATTTATGGACTCCAAGCGATGTTGTTCGACAGCCTGTTCCATTTGGTAAAAGACTTTTTGGACATCGGCAAGTTCTTCAACCAA
>BQNB010061522.1:0-36450 GCA_026074375.1 Tanacetum coccineum | reverse complement strand
CTAGTGGGAAAGTCAAAATTGTGACAAAACACTTATTTTATTTTTGAAAAATTTTAAATTTTTTCATTTTTTTGGTATTTTGGTGGTAAAAATGGGATTACGTAAAAACAACGTGTAGGTCCAGCCCTAGATAGATCTTTAAGCCTGTTAAGGTTGTAGAGCACTTATGTAATCACAAGTAACTCTATGAGAGACTCTAACAATGAAACTATTGTTTATGCGGAAAATAAACAACAGACTTAAAGAATTACTAAGAACAATGATCCTCTATGGATCTTTCTATTGATAATGAAACGTGTTTTTACTAATCAATCAACTAGTTACCTTCGTCTAAGGTTATAGGTTTCTTTATATTACCGAAACCCTAATTGTTTTCCTTAAGACTCGCTAAAGAGATAAGTATTATCACTTCCTAGGATATCTCATGCATATCCTTATCACTAACTAACTATACTATCAACTTTAAGTAAGCATAATACTACTAGGACTAATATTGTTCTACCAGCAGGAATAACTTTTGATCTGCCAGCACTAACTATAACATCATCCTTACCAGTAGGAACTACATACCTACCAGCAGGAACTTTTACTCTACCAGTAGGAACTACATACCTACTAGTAGTAACTATCTATTACAATAAAACCCTGGAATTCTAGAATTCCAGGGATATACCAGTAGCAAAATTGTCCCCATAAAGGAAGGCACTCTTCACATCCATTTGATATACCATAAAACCTATATATGAGGAAAATGCTAAGAATTGTCTAATAGCTTCAATTCTAGCAACTGGAGCAAATACCTCATCATAGTCAATGCCCTCCTCTTGCCTATGACCTTGAGCCACCAATCTGGCTTTATTCCTTACTACTATTCCTCTAGCATCTCTTTTGTTCTTTAGAATCCATTTTGTCCCAATAGCAATTTTCCCATCAGGCAAAGGGACAAGCTTCCATACCTTCTGATTAATAAACTGTTGCATCTCCTCTTGCATTGCCTCAACCCAATCAGAATCATTAAGAGCTTGGGCAACACTACTTGGTTCAAGTTGGGATAAAAAACAAGCAAACAGACAATGTAAATAGTCTGTGTGATTATGTTAACATGATTCACCCTTAAAACACAAGATCCGGAGGCTTGGTAAAATGGAAAAGAAAAGTATCCATATTATTAGAGAGAAAAAGTGAGGTGAGAGAGAACAGGGATCACAGCTACCTATGGGTGCTAAGTTGGGACTGTACCACCAAAATCAGGATCATATGAAGAGGGGAAGAGAAAAGCCAGTATAGGTGGTGGTTATATGTCCTCCATCTCTGAAGATGAGGGATATGTATATTTGCGGAAGGTAAGAACGGAGAGGGAAATCTTGTTGATGTTCACTTGAGCCCACTGAGTGACCAGGCGGGAAGTGATGTTTCATCAGCATGAACAGGTTCGATAACAGTAGGAAATGGTTCAGCAGAACCAGCAGAAATACTAGCAGCAGGATCAATACTACCAGCAGGAACCATATCAGCTTGTCTCAAATGTTCCTCTGTGTCTTTTGAAAAACCAAAACCATACTTCTCAGCTGTATCTTTGGCTTCATGTTCTTGTCTTTAAAGCCTAGCAAGTTCTTCTGCATAGTCTGAATTACTCTCCACCATTTCAGAAGCTTCATGAACCTTAGGACCTGAAAAGCGGTTAGAAGGAAAAGAAGGAACAACAATTACTTGTTCATCACACTCCGAATCTGAATCATCTTGTGTACCTGCATGTATGTGAGGATCTTGTGTACCTGCAGGTTGATTTGATTTGAAAACGGTGTATAACCTAAAGAAACAGTCAAAATAGTCAAGGTCAAAAAGTACCACTATTGACCCAAGCCTGAACATTAGGTTTATCTTAAAGATATCTTAGATTAGATTCTTCTATCTTTTTGCTGGCTAAATTATAGACCCTATAAGCCTTACTATCAGCAGCATACCCAACAATAAAACCTTCATCAGCTTTTCCCTCAAATTTACCCAAGTGGTCACTAGTGTTAAGGATAGTCACATGACACACAAAAGGTTTAAGGTGACTGATGTTTGGGAACTTTCCCTGACTATAGTTCATAGGGGTTGTTTTGTTATTGGGGAGATGTCACTAGAACCCTGTTCAAAACATAACAAGCAGTACTAACTGCTTCTGTCCAGAACATGGTAGGTAACTTAGAGTCAGCAAGCATAGTTCTTGCTGCCTCTATAAGGGTTCTATTCTTTCTTTCAGCAACCCCATTTTGTTGTGGGGTTCTGGCATTCTATAATAACTTTTTAATCTCCCCTTTTGACACACAGAGTTATAATTAATTTAGAATTTTTAAACTCTGTCCCATTGTCACACCTTATAGCTTTAACCTTTTTATTTAACTGGTTTTCAATAAAAGTAATAAAGTCCTTAAGGATATAATATGTCTCATCCTTAGTCCCCAAAAAGAAAACCCAACTAAACCTGCTTAAGTCATCAGTAACCACCAGGGAGTAGTACTTGAGGTGATCAATGCTTCTGATGGAAGTATGACCAAAAAGATCCATGTGAAGTAATTGGAGAGGCTCAGAAATGGTGCTCACAGCTATGATGGCCTTGTAAGAAGCCTTGTGTTGCTTTCCTTTGTTGCAGTAACCACATTTGGATCATTTGTGAAGGGTTTGGAGGGTAGCCCTTTGAATATTCCATGCTTTGGCAGACTGTTGATTATTTTTGGAAATTCACATGAGCCATCCTTCTATGCCATTTTGTAGACTCATCAGAGGATGCTTTTGCCAGCAAACAAGGTGATATCTCTTTCAGGTTGGATTTTAGTCAAATTGAAGCTGTAGAGATTGTGCCTTCTTGGAACTCTAAGAACCACCTGACTATTCTAAAATAGTTAAATTCCTTTTTGGAGTACAAGGCATTCTGTATCAGTGAAAAGGACTTTGTTCTTTTTATCAACAAATTTGTTGATACAGGAACAAATTAAAGTTTTGAAGCTCTCCACATAATAATTATTTTCAAATTTCAGTTTGTGGAAGGTCCTTTATAGTGCTTTTCTAGTGATTTTGACATCTCCACCTCCAAAAGTTACTTGTACCTCCTATAATCTTCACAAGTCATCCGTTTTCATTAACTGTCATGCTTCTTGGAACGACCACTATCTACATTCCTAAATTTGATTCTTTTGGAGCATTGTCCTATAAATTAAAAAATATAGCAACAACATTAGTATACATGGGAGACCTAAGTCATTACTGACTT
Organism: Tanacetum coccineum; assembly: GCA_026074375.1. Lineage (NCBI taxonomy): Eukaryota > Viridiplantae > Streptophyta > Magnoliopsida > Asterales > Asteraceae > Tanacetum > Tanacetum coccineum. Next base: position 33,194 of record BQNB010061522.1, on the reverse strand, counting down.
GGACCTGCACTTGTGGATCATTTAAGAGTTAAACCATGTAGATTGATGAGATCTTCATTGTTTTGAGATCCCCCACTGATATATGGCTTTTTTTTAATCTTTCCAAGAATAAACCTGCTCGAGGTCTTACAGCAAGTTCCCTATCTTATCCTCATCCATGTTACTATTGGTTTTACCAGCCAGGGCCTTCGAAAATTGTTGAAATAATGGCTCTCTTGTTGGTCTGGTCATAGGTCTAGCAGCATGATTTTCCCACAACCAGCAGAAAATGGCCCTACCAGCAGAAACAGTATGGTGGTCTATTCCTACGACCAGCAAGAAAAAAGCTCAACTACCTGCAGAGAAGATGGCTGGTGGATTCCTAATAATATAAAAAAATTACCAGCAGGAAAACATATGTGGATTAGGAACAAATGAGGGAATATTTGCTACATTATGCCACATAGGTTTATTATACAATCCCAAACTGTTTCTCATAAAAATCACAATCTTTAATCAAATGAAATTTACTACCACAAACAAAGCATGTCTTTAGAACAAAAATGAAATTTGTTTTTTCAATGATCCTATGTTTAGTCCCCTTTTATTACATATATTCGATGGAGTCTTTTACATTCTCCTTAAATGAACAAACTAGGATCATCAAAGGTTTGGAACTTTGTTTTGGTCAACTGAACTAGGGCGAGGGCTAATTGTTTCATTGGTCTTGGTGGCTTGAGGACTTGACACTTGAACTCAGGATGCAGAGCCAGTGGTCTCTGGAGTTGAGGATCTTGTCACTATTCTTTACAAGAGACAAAGTCATTAGTACAGAGTTAGTTTCAAAATAAATTATTAGGATTTGAAACCATAGGATAATGTGTATCATTAAAGGTTCAGGCTTGTTGGAAGGATGGCATGAATTTCATGTTATAGGTGAAGAACAGATGCATTCTATAGCTTGACAAACCTGTTATAGAGAGGGTTTCCCTTTCTAACATCCTCAGGTGTTGGTTTCTTGTCAAGATGCTAGGGGGTTAGAGGTGGGCACGAGGGAGGGATCAAAACCTCATCTGATCCAAAAGTTTCTCCAAATCCTAAACCAAATTTTGATCTAGAGGACATGGAGCTATTGATTAGTTTGTCCAGGTTTTTGGAAGACTCCTTCCATTTGTCAAACCTTGCCTTAGACTCCTCAAGTTTAACATGATCATTCAGTTTTTCAAGTTTAACCTGATCATTATGTTTTTCAAATATATTTTAAATGTTTGTAGTGTTTTCTAAATCAGAAGGTTAATATTCTAATTCTTTCTTCTAATGCGAGCTGATAGATTTGGTTACCATGCGCTTATGTTGTTCTAAGGTTTGTAATGTATTTTATATGCTTGAACTTGTATTATATTAACAATCTTTATATTGAAGCTTCTAAATTATCTTCAAAATCCTTTTTAAGTTCTGAATATTTATTAATGTATCAAAATAAAAAAAAACCAAATGTCGTAAGTATGTACCTGAGAGAAGTTAAACACATAAGGACAATTCTAGCCCAGCATTAGCATCAGAAAATCACCCAGAAGCATCACCGCAGCATCTCCAACAATCATCCATATAAGTTGTAAAACATCTTTTTCCTAATCTTCTCATCTTCATGGTTCTGACCGTTTAACATTCGAATCAATAGAAACAAGGCCTTAGGTTCTCTTCAGACATTATACAGTCCTTAAGTTTGATCAGAGTATCCTGCTTTAGAATCCAACTGATTCCTTTAACATTCCCTAGCAAAGTACACCCAACTTGAACACCTTATAGCATTTACCTTTCTTTGTCAAAAAACCTAGCAGCATCCCTGTTATTAAACGTCATCTTTCTTCTAGCTTTCTTTCAAATCTGTAATTCTAAAAAAAGATTGCCAGTTGCATTTTGATGTTATAAATCAGCTATATCTAATTTTACATTTGACAAAAATCCTCATAAGTGATCTGCTGTTGTGGATCACTTTCAGCAACAAAGGAATGGAGAACACTTTCAAATCCACTATTCTTAGAAGTTATCTGCTCTTGATGACTAGCAGTAGTGGTATTAATAAATATGATTGAAGGTGATTGATTTGTGAATCAGAATATGATAGTTTTGAATTAGTGATAGCAGCACTATTAAAGGCTAATGGGTAGGAGGCAATAGTCTCATTGCAATCATAACTTGAGCACCCTTCACAACCAATTTCAAAGGGTACCCTAAGATTGTTGTACGTTCATCAAAGCTTAGATAATCAAGACCACCCTTTGTTTTAAGAGTGATGGCCACCTGTGACCAAGAAGGTGGAAGTGCTCTGAGAAACTTCATGTTACAAATCTTCATTGTCTGGCTTAGCTTGCATACTGATTAAGTTGACTCAATAACTTTTGAACCTTGTCCATAGCCTTTGCAGACCCTCTGATTTAGATAACACTAATTTCTGAAAAACTCCTGCTTCAGCATAGATTTCCGCATTTTCTTGGACTCATCATTACCTCCAAACCTAGCTTTGACAGCCAACCAGATATCCCTTGCATCATCTAGATGATGAAAATCAGCCATGTGATCTCAGGGAAGAGGATTGAAGCAATATTGTTCTTGTGCTTTTGTCTCATCTTTTTTGAACAAACAAATGTGTTCCTACATAGAAACAGGAGGAAGTATCATAATATTTCCTTTTGGATCTCTTCCTGTCTTTTTCCTTACTGTTTCCATTTAGAACAAATGTTTCCACATAGTTGTGATCACTGTTCATTTCCTAGTACTTCCTTCATTCATGGACCCACGTTCATATTCATTCCTTCTTAAGTAAGGAAATTTTTGCATTATTGTTTGAGATGTGGTTGTGGATATTGTTGAAATTTTTTTTTGCTGAGAATGTGTGTTTTGTGAGTTTAAGAGTTTGGAGATTCAAATGCTGGTTCAGAGGTTGACACAGAGAACACAGGTTCAGATGTTGATGGGAAAGAGAATGTTTATGATGGTGATGGCATAGAGAATGTTGATGAAGGAATTTGTGAAGTCATTGTGAAGTTTTATGAGTGAGAATAAGTAAAAATTTCTTTTAACAAGAGGGCTATCTAACTAAGGCTCTGATACCACTTGTAGGTTCCAGCCCTGATAGATCTTCAAGCTGTTTGGTTGTAGGGTACTTATGTAATCATAAGCATCTTAAGGGAGAGGACTTTAACAAATTAAACTATTGTTTACGCGGAATATAAACAACAGAGTTAAAGAAGAAGAATTACTCAAACAATGATCCTCTATGGATCTTTTCTATTAACAATAAAAGTGTTTTTCAATCGTCCCCCCTTCATCTATGACCGTAGGTTTCTTAAATACTCATGAAACCCTAACAACCTGTTACCTAAAACTCGCTAAAGAGATAAGTATTATCACTTCCTAGGATATCTCATGCATATCCTTATCACTAACTAACTATACTATCAACTCGGAGTAAGCATAATACTACCAGGACTAATATTGTTCTACCAGCAGGAATAACTTTTGTTCTACCAGCACTAACTATAACATTATCCTTACCAGTAGGAACTACATACCTACTAGCAGGAACTTTTACTCTACCAGTAGGAACTACATACCTACTAGTATTGATCTATTACAATATTCCTAACAGCCTCTCCTGGTGCATCAGGCTGTGCTGGACCTTTTGCGGGTCCATGCTGCCTTTGAAACTCGACCATCTGTGTCTGTAGTCCTTTCAGCAACCTCAATGTCTTAGTCAACTGAACCTGTCTCTTATGGTCTGATGCCAACAACTCTGAAATCACCCTCTGTCTCCTGTGATCTGCTGACTGTAACTCTGAAATCAATGCACTCTGTGCCACTACCGTAGTACGTAATGACATAACATCTGAACGTGCATAGTCGCTAGCATCCATGGATAGCCCCCAAGCCTCACGAGCCATCTTAGCCTCTCTCTCTATCATTACTGCTAAACGACGATGAACAGGCCTATCCCTATACAACAAGTTGACTCGGCCTCTCAGTTGAGACCGGTCATCTTGAGCATCCTCCATAATACCATACATGCTGGTAGTCTCCTGCTCAACAATGGTAGCAAGATCGGTAACCCTCTGATTGACCCCCTCTAGGGTGGTCGGTGCAATCTCATCGATGGCTCCTACCAGATCATCCCATGTATCCGTAATGCCATAGTCTAACTCCCTAGACATCGGATGTCCAGGAGCGACATCTACCATATCGACGAATCCATAAAGGTCTCCCCTTGCTACGGAATAAGGGTCTTCCCTAGCTACGGCAGGTCCGTCCTGCCTAGCAGCACCGGCTGCTGAACTCTCCCCGACCTCATGACTAGGGGTGGGAGAAGCAAAACGCACCCTCTTCCGAAGCGTTGGACTAGCCACTTTTTGTTTTAACAACCTGGTGAGTGAATACCATATAGTTTTTAGCAAACTATTACAGCTATCAACGGATTTGGCAAGTCTTTACCATGAGTCGTTTGCTATGGACTAGCCACTTTTCATTCCAAGAACATGGCAAGTAAAAACCATCCAGTTTTGGGTAACCTGGCAACCATCAACGGATTTGGAAATCACACCAGAGCCGTACCCTCATGGTGAATCAACTCTTTCGTGTCTGTGAGACATGGTGAGTTGAACACCATTTATTGTGCGGTGGTTAACCAACACTCAATCCCTTAAAATGGCTCTGTGTGAACAACATGCACTGCAATAAAACCAATCAGCATGCCAAAAACTGTTTCCACAAACAAAACTAGATGCTCGCAAAAAAAAATATGGCATACTATGCAAAAGATAATAAGTATGGAGATTCTACAGACAAACTTTATATATCCAAAATATATGTTAAATAGCAAAAAGAATTTTGAGATAGAGAACAAACTTAACAGTACCAGGCATGAATCTTATGACGCTGGGAATTAGAAATTTGTTTCTTGAGAAAGGCAATCAACTGAACCGCAATGGTAAGTTCATTGCCCACTGATCCGTGACAAATTTCCAGCTGATGATCGAGCATCATTTCAATAAGGTTGACAGAGAGAGGATACTTCTTATCCACAAACATATGCAAAACTAGGCCACTAACTGTCTCTAACACATGAATACCAGAAAACGAATATAGCTTCCAGCTTTGAATATTCCAGGTGTGTTGGTTCTTCCAAACATCACTACCATCATTCACTTCAGGTGAATCCATCAAAACCTTAAGATCTCCCCAAAGAACAAGACCAACTCCCTCAGCTTTTGTATCCTGATAAAATGACATTACACGACCATAGATTGTCATCAAGTCTGCTCTAGTAACCAAGTGAAGGATTTCCCTAAGACTTGTGAAATACTTGCGAGAGTTGTCAAGCCTGTAGAAGGCATTGATCGAACCTAACCCCGTAGGCAATAACTCCCAGTCAACGACAGCATATAAATTAACAGGTGTATCATCATCAGAAGCAGAATCCGCATCAGAAGCATACTTAATGCACACTTTGTGTTCAGCTTCAGGATCTCCTTCTTCAATTGGAATGGTAGATCGAGAAGTATGAACACCTTTGCTGCCTAATCGCTTCTTCCTGGTACCAACTTTCTTGAATGAGGAGGCAGTGTGTTGTGCTGTAGAAGCAATGTTAGAAGGAACTTCAACATCCTCTATGGTAGCTTTCTGAGAAGGAACTTCAACTTGAACGTCTGGAATATCCTGAGAATGAGAAGGAGCAGCAACTTCCTCTCGTGAAACATTGTGAGAAGGAGTTGCACCTTCTTCTGCCTGTGGAACACTGCCAGACCGCAAGACTTTCCTTTATAATGCAGACAGGAATGCAGACACACAAAATGCAATTAACGTTTGCCCTAGAGCTCATGACACCGAAGCTCGACAAAATTGAATACAATAATATAAAGATTTGCCTACATTGCCCGTGATATGTTTAAACCCGTAACATCCAGTACCGACATGATATACGTTCGATTCCATTGATAGGCCCAGCACCCAACGAGGAGGTCAATCCCAAATAGATCTATCGATAAATCAACGCGCTCAAATTCCAAAATTGTCAAGGTTCATGATTCATGGGCATAGTGGTGGTTATCGCAACTTATGCAACACGTAATCATGATAAAATGTACACTTGCGTCCAATTTGAAAACATGCAATATGTTTACTGTTTCTTCACCCCAAAAACTTGTAATTTAAATAATTGTAAAACAGGGGCTAAGAACTCACCTTGAGGTGAGTAAATTGATAAAAAAAATATCCCAAGTAAAAACGTGCCGCTAAGATCGAACCGAATGCAACCTAGTTAATATAGGTCGAAATCATATTCAAGTAAACTTGTCAACAACAAAGATAATATAATCCTATATAGTTATCATCGTAGCTATTCGTTCAGGCTAATCATAAATAAAGAGTCATGACATGACGTACAGAGATAGGGAACACTTTTAAATCGTAAATCCAACAACATCCCGATAGCGCCATCCGAAAAGCCCTCATTATGAAATTACCCTATTATATAGCACTTCGATAACTAATAAACATATATATACATATAGCTATATCACCATCTAATCGTTTAAGTGAAATCGTATTTATAAAGTAAAAACGTTTATAATTACGCCTTTAGCAAAAATGACATAACTTTGTCGTTATAACCCGTTTCCTTCCGTTTCTTACGCCCACGCTTTGAATTAAGACGGAGTGATCATAAAAATCATATTTTAAGGTTTTTGAGATTCTGTGAGAATAGTGTTTTAACTGTTCATAAAACAGCTATAAAATGTTTTTATAACTTTAATTAACAATAAAAACCCATTTTAGTCTATCTGATGTTAAGCTCTCCGTATTTATCGATTCATTCGAACACGTTTCTCGCTAAAATGAAAGTTTTTATCATAGTATTGATGTTTTACAAAGTATAAGTTTCTGCATGAATAGTAAACTTTTAAAGAATTTGTTTTATAATGTTATTTAGCATCGTAAACTCCGAAACTAGTGTATCTATCTTCGTTATTACTAACCGTTTTCGAGTTTCTTTATCATTTTGGATCCATATGAGATGAACTTATCATTATAGAAGACATAATATGGCTGCTTCCAAAATCGAACCAAACAGAAAGTTTGAAGTTTTGGTATTTAGACATGTTTTATTTAAGCTTGATATTTTGTACCATTAAGATACAACGCCTTATGACTAATACCATTTCTCACTTGTAACTCATAAGTTAACTTAGAAAAAAAACCCTAATATTGCTCATAAACATGTTTTAATACTATAAAAAACATGTTAAAAGACACTTATATACAACCCTATACACATCATATTAGCATCCATGTGACATTTAAATAAGTCAAAAAACATAAACATGAAGTAAAAATTCATTTTACATATTCAAAAGTATCCTAGATGGTTGATATATCTAAATAAAACATAGAAGCACATAAAATCTTAGTTTATGAAATGAGTAAGCATTTAAATAACCTTGTGTGGATGAGTAGAGAAAAGAAAACCATCACAAAGAAAAATAGACCCTTGTGATTAACAACCTTGGCTGAAAATATAAGGTGATAAACTCAAATTACAATCAACCAAAAAAAACCCAAATCTTGCAATAATTTGTTAAAACCCTTTCAAAGCTTAACCAACCCTTCAATTCTTCTTAGAATACCTTAAGTATGATATGTAAACACTAATATGGTGAAAGAAAATCAAGCTATGGATTGTGTATAATATGAGTTTGATGCCGTGAGTTTGAGAGAGAAGAGAGAAAGATTTTTGTGATTTTTGGTTAAGTGTTTATGAAAGAAAGAGTGAATGCATGTGCTATTTATAGTTCTTAGGAGATATTATCAAGCCTCAAGTGCATGTGGCTTAAGGATAAAAAAGAGAGATTGGCACATAGGAAGCACAAGGAAACCAAAGGTGAAGATCTAGATATTTTTAAATGGCCTTAGTCACCAACTTGCACACACACACACACACACACATATATATATATATATATATATATATATATAAGATGATATTTTGATTATTTTGTGTATTGGGTATAATCGTGGGTATTCGTTTAAGCGTAGTTAGGTTTTGGTGCTTCCGGGAATGCCGAAACGCATTTTATCGCGAAACGTAAGCATTTTACGTAACCAATAAAAATAAGATGAACAAGGTTGATAATTATCCTCATAATAATCATTTAACACTTTCTTGATGTAAACGTTTAATCGGTTAATGCCCGTTTACATTGAATGATCATTTTTAGTTTACGCGATTTAGCTTAACTTTTACGATTTAAGAGCAAACGCGTAAAACCCTAAAAATAAATTATGAATTACATAATGTCATACAATGACCTAAAACACGAGTTGTTATAAAAGTTCTTGCCCCAGGTTTGCTTAAGATTGAGTCTGAACCAATCAATGCATACTTCAAGAATAATAGGGTTGTGCATCAAGATTATCTGAAAGTCAGTAAGGAGCACGTAGCAACACTACATGAATTATTAAAAGACGCTAGAGCATTAAAACCTTTTGATGAACATATAGGTCATGCCTCTAAGTTTGCAGAGCAAATTCAAGAACTATTAGTGTACGTTAGTACCTTATGCCAGTTTACTCAAATCAAGAATGAAAAGTGGGCTCCCACTACTAGCCATAGAAAGAACAATAAGCCTTACGTAGATGCCTCTAGAACAAAATAGAAAATTAAAACAATCACAACAAAAGCATGTAGCAAAGCAAAACACTCGAAAGACTGACAACACTATGTTGCCTTCTATAGGAAGAGTAAGCTCTACTAATGCTAGCGGATCAAAGGCCAAAAGCAATATAAAGAATGATAGGATCCAGCGAACATCAAGTAGAAGCAAGAAGAATAAAGTAGAAGCCTGCCATAGGAAGTTTAAGTCTAGTGCAAATAAGAACAATCGTGTTTCAGATTGTAATGTGAATGTTAAGAATGTTGCTTTGTCAAAGAATTCTGATACTATTTGCATATCTTGTAATGAATGTTTATTTTCTGCAAATCATGATGCTTGTGTTGTTAAATATCTAAAAGATGTGCAAAAACGTAAAAAGGGCTAAATCTTCTAAGCAAAAAGAAAATTTTGAATGGAAACCAACATGACGGATCTTTAAAACTGTAGGTCTTAAATATCCACTGGTAGGACATTTAACTTGGTAGGAAAACAGCGCCCCTTCTTCTTATGCCACGTCCACCATAGTTGTTTCTCCAGGGCATATCTTAACAACCACAGTAATTCCGGTTGATGAACCATGTCCTAAACTCAGTCGTAGATATGCCAACGCCAGGAAATGCCTCTCTAGATCATACTTAAACTCGGATATTCATCCATTTAATCTACATGATTATGGTATTGAGAAGATATTATCTAATGAGGAACTTCTACCCTGGACGTTTAACTATCTAGGAATCACTTAAGTTCACTAACAACCCAGAACCTAATCAAAAGTTGGGGATCCGACCTCTTGTAAATATTTTTTCTTCTTTCTTTTTGTGCAACAAGAGTATTCCTCACAGATCCAACTATGAGTTGCACGGTGCATAAGATGATCAACCCATAACCAAATTGTCAAACACTGTTAAAGGTGGCTACGTGTTTGGAATGGAGATTCTTAATACAATGATTAGTGATGCAATCAAGAAGTCAGCAGGCTACAACTATTATATAGCTAAGAAGAAGGAAAGTGAAAAAGATAAAATTGTTAATGAACCAGAAGAGCAACATGTGTCTCCAGTTAAAAGTGGAAAAGGAAAATGATTTTTATGTTATGGTGATCATGTAGTGAATGCCCCCAACAAACTCAAGAAAGATGTTATGCCAAGGAAAACAAGATCTCTCACTATCGCTGAGGAAATAGTTGTAGGTGAACTTGTAAATTCCATCAGTATTCAAGAACCGCACACTCAATAACGTCGAAGAAGTCAATTGAAATTTGACAGCCAAATTGACAATGATGTTGTAGATATATATGCTGAGTGGGGACAAAAACTCAAAGATCCTACAGTCGAAGATCCCACAGTTCAGTCTTTATTAGACCTACGAAAAGGATCCAAAGCAAGCAGACTTAAGAATTTGAAGCAAAAGAAGCAAGCAATTGCAAAAGAAGGATTGAGTAATGCTCACAACAAACACTTTGCTGATTCAAATTCTGACAGTTATACAGTACTCTACTCTTCATGTTCAGAGGAAAGTGAAAATGAAACTGATGATGCTGACGATTCTGATATAGACTTATCTGATGATAATCCACAAGGAGATAATGATGTTGTAAAATTTGGTATGTTCATGTATAACAAGTCCATAGAAACACCCAACTCCACATATTTCAGTCCTATGGTTATAAGTTCCTTATTGGATTTCATTCAGAATCTTTTGAATGAAACACCTGCTAATGAATTGACGGATTTTTGTGAGTTATCCAGTTTATACTGATGCACAAACAACCTTAGCGGTAATTTACCCAGAGGGAAATCCTAAGTTAACAAGCTATATATCAGGTACATCTGAAGTACCACTTGGTACGCCTGTAGATGTTCAAGCAACAAACATTTTATTACAGGAAATGTTTTCGGACGAGAATGCTTATCATATACCATCTCTACCAGCAAAAAAATTCCTTATAATGCAACTACTCCCCAACCAAGCTCACTCCAAGCCAAAGCAAAGAAGATGACGCAAAAGGCAAAAAAGAATATGAGGAAGATCAACTTCAAGAAGGCAGTCGCATAGAAATTCAGAGAATACGATTAAAAACTGGAAGCTCTTACAAATTTTAATGTTTCTGAAGCATTTGAAAAAGCTGTCCAAGCAAGAGTTCTGACAGAAATCAAAAAGCTTCTACCTACTCATATCCCCAAAGCCCATGCAAACTATGTTAAGCCTCGCCTTAACACCTCTGTGATCGAAGTTATAAAAAATAACTAGATCAGTCTATTCACCAAACCATCAACCAGCACTGATGATCTCTCAGAAATAGATCTAAAGTTAAGGCTGCTGAACATAATTCACTTGAAAAGGTGAAATGAGACTCACATGCAACCTTTTCCCTTTTTGTGTTCTGAATATTTCATTTATAGTCCTTTGACTATTTGACTTTTGTCAGTTTATTCAGATTTTGTATCGTGTTGACGGTGGTGATTTTTAAGAGAATTGTGGTGAATTATGGTTTATTATGATTAATAAACCCTTTTGGAAGGTATTATTGTGTTATTTGTATTTCGGGTGGTTTGACCCGTGAATATTGAGAAATGCCGAAAAATAAGTCCGACACGTCCGTTAATGTCCAAAAGAGTTTTGAAAGGGTGTAAAGTGAAAATATGTCATGTAAATACTCTAGGTTAATAACGTATTTTTAAGGAGAATAAAAATGCTAGGATACTCTAGCCGGTTAAGAAGTCAAGAGGGGACAAGGAGGCAATTTAATAGCAAGTTTGTCCCAAGGATTGTACACTTATATGCTTTTACTAGAAATTTTTTCTCACAATCCATTTCATTTCAAAAAAAAATAAAACACACACACAAGTGTGTGTACTCTTGTGTTCGTCCGCCACCAACAACAATAAAACATTAAAAATTTTCCAACTTTGATCGAGAACGTGATATTCCGGGTTGATGCGAGTGTTTGGGTGTTCATTTAAACAACGTTTGGGTTGTCCGGTTCGTGTCGAAATTATATTTTTGAAGATTTTCCTGTAAGTTTTCAAATTTAAATTTCGTTTCTCCTTTTGAGTTTATTTTGATGCATAGATGTTAGTTGTACAAGTTGATCGTTGTGAAAATCAATTTTTGGAAACGAAATGAATGAAAAGAGGGTGTTTGGTTCGTTGGATGTAAAAAGGAAAATAAGGGTTTTTGTAGTTTTGATATTGTGGTCGTGATGGTTGAATAATATATGTTGTTAGATAGCTTATTTTTGATAGTAGCTTGTATAGCTTATGCGGGCTTATTTTAAGCTATTTCTTGGCTTATTTTGCGCTTATATGCCACGAAAAATTCCCAAAATCACTAGAAAAGTGATTTTGATTATTTTTGTGTTATAGCGTATGTTGTGGACTATTTTTGAGGCTTATGGTAGTAACCAAATGCGATACGTAGCTTATTAGCTTATTTTCAAGCTTAATATACATATTTTTGAGTTATTGGACTCACGACCCAATAAGTCTATTTAAGCCGTGGCTTAATGGGAGGACTTATTGCGGTCTGGATTATTTTTACTTATCGGTATAAGCTTATGTATGTAAATGGACCTTGGTTTTGGACTTGGATCGTATTTTGGACTTATTAATATCTTAATGGACCCTTGTTGGGCCTTAAAGCCCAATAAGCGATATTTAGTTGTTATGAGAGTTTTGTCGGACTTTTGAAAGTGAAAATGTATTTACGAAGTGATATTGAACGATATTTTAAGAAAAACGTGTTAGTAAAAATTGAAGATTGAGATTTTGGAGTTTTGTCGAAAAGTGTCGAATTAGTGAAAAATGTTGAAAATAAGGTTTGAAACCTTGGGAAATGTTGTATGAGCGTACGGGTCATGTCGAAATTTCGTAAAAAGTTTATACTTAGAAATTTTTTTAAAAACACGATTTTTGATTTTAAATAATAAAATATTATTTAATTATTTTATTTATTTAATAAATTCACTAAAAGACAAAAAATATAATTTTACTCAAAACTTCTTGAATATGTTTACTATGAGTAAACATTTCAACTTCAACCATATTATGATTATTTTTGAGGTGACTAAGGTTACCGAATGGACTTATCGAGATATATTTATAATTATTAATTATAAATATTTACTTAGATTACTTATCTATTTTCTTTAAATAGTATAAGTATGTATTATCGAGTAATGGGATTGATATGATTGTTAGGTTATGTCTTCAACCATCACACCACTAAATTGTTTTGGGTAATTATACAACGCGTCTAAACTCTATGCATCAAACATGAAGATTGTTTTGGAAATGGATGATTAAATTGGGACATTAACTGGACTTGGTCGTGTGCGGACGTTATTACATTTGCTTGTGTGATTGAGATTTATTTGCTAAAGACTTGCTTGAGGTTAGTTCTCGTAGCCCCACTTTTTACTGTTTTTCCGTTGGAGGAAAATGATACTCAAATGTGTTTTGAAATGTTTTGAATTGATCTGTGCGAAATGTGGTTTTGTTTTTGGGACAAGATACGTGGTTATGACTGCTATGTAAATATTATGTGATGCATGATTGTTTGGATTGGATGGGTACGCCTACCCAGTTGTTTGGATCGGATGGGTATGCCTACCCAGTATTTGTGTAATTATAGGAGCGGATAGGTACACCTACCCAAGTTTATGTGTGGTCCTGCCCTAATATTAGTGCTCTAGCTGGTAGGCCCTTTAGGTGCGTAAGTGACATATTATGATTGACTAGCGGGGATGCTATGTCTTGGATTGTTTCCATATATTCACTGTCATATAGCACTATGATCCACTGTTTGAGTTATTTGTTGAGAATCGATTTGCCCATCTAGGATATGTTTTACAAATAACATTAACACCACGCAGCGGAAATAATAAGAACAGAATGTTATTTAACAAGGTTTTTCTATTTAACATTGTAGCCTTTCATTGTATTTGATCAGGATACAAAGGCTTACTAAACTACTAAGATACTAATAAGCTAACTACTAATCCTAGGCGTCTTTACAAAGTCTTGACGCCTAGAGTACACACACACACCTTTAGGTTTACATTGTGAATGAATGATATGTGTTTGATATGCTAAGCTTGTATGTTTTTATGTCTAACTATGCCAACAGGGATCCTTTTATAGACTAAGGATAACCCTAATAGGCTTACATATTTTTTCCTTAAATATCTCTAAAATATCTTTTAAATATCTTTTCAAACGGTACTAACTATTTTCTACTAACAGTACTAACTAACAGTACTAAATACTTTGTACTGTCGGTACTAAGTATAACTGTCAGTACTAACTATTTGTACTGTCGGTACTAAGTTTGGAAAACATAAATCTTGTAGGTCCCTTGTCTTTAGTTTTGTCACATCAACTCAATATAATTCCTAACATTATTGGCACAACTTTTAGGTTTAAGGTCAAACCTACGAGCTTACCAACATTATTGTTGACGTTTTTGAGTATCATTTTTAGGTGAAGTAAAAGAGGAATAGTTTGGTGATTTTGTTAGCAGACTTAGAAGTATCCCGAGTGGAATTTCATATGAAGTCTTGCTTTGTTTATTTGTTGGTTCTTAGTATTTAGAGTTTGGCTCAAGTTTGGATTATGGACCCCTGTAAGGGCATTTGAATAAATGTAAGAGATTGTGATTTTTGGTTGTGATTTGGGACATCACTCAAGGTTGTTCGAGGTTGATGGTCTTCGTAGCACTTGAAGTTTATGCATTGTATTTTTCTCTATATTATATCTTGTGTTATGATTGATCATTATGTTGCACTCCCGAGTTTCCGCCATTGTCGGGGTGTGACATCACACCACTCATCAACAACTTTATGACACTCTTTATGATTGCATCACTCTCGATCAGGATGCACTTAATGCTCTAGATGAAGAACCATCCTTTCATAAACGGGCTCACGATAATCAGGATCCTCCTAATAATCGTGAGGGGGAGAAACAGGAAGAAACGTCAAAAGGATGTCGGCGAACCTTCTTCAAAATCATTAAGGCAAAACAAATCTCCCATGGTTCATGCACAAGATAACACTCATGCCATACAACCCCTAGACCAAGAAGATGAATATGTTCAGAATCATCCCAATCCAGAATGATTTCCAAAGAAGTCGGGGTTAGCTAATAGTAAAAGGAGAACGACATGGTTCGACTTGCTCTTGAAATCAGATATTGACGAAAATGAGAATCATATTCTTGGACCATCTACTATCGCTATAGCAAAGAAGATTAAAGCAATCATCCAGAAGGACGAGCTTACAATAGCAGATCTTGAAGGTGCAAGACAAGAAAGGCTAAAGCAGCAGTACCAGAATGATGTCGAACTCGAATACTATGTTGATCAACTCAAAGCAGCTGTGTTATCAGAAGCTAAGTGGAATAGTGATGAAGATGATGTGTCAAAACCCTAACGATTTAATGACACATGTCCAAAAATACAAAACCACACCTTTCTTTCTACAACAATGATTTCTACTACCTTGTGAGCCTAAGCACGGAAGAGAAGTACACTACTTCTATTACCAAGCACTATGCTGCCAGATACTACAAACAAGGTATAGAAGATATGATCTCTGATAGATGGAGCAAAGAAACTCATCGTTACATCTTTGAAGCCCTTAATGGTATTCACCATTGGGAAGATAGCAGAATTGACTTCTTCAAAGCAAAATGAGTAACAGAACTGAAGGAAACATTTACTCAGATTTAAGGGTCAAATCAGTTGTTCGTATTGTAGTAAAGAAGAAACAGGGTTATGGTTTCCTAACATCAATAGTAGTCAAGAGATTTGATGATCAAGAGTACGAGTTTAGCTATGCAGATCGTCCTAGACTCAGTTTAAATGATGTAGAGGACCTGTATTTGCTCCAAGTCCAAGATAAACTACACCATCTCCTATTGGAATTTGTGAAAGACTTCAACAATGCACTTCTCTTGTTTATCAGAAGAGTCGTAATTCAGAACAGGGTTGAAGATATTCAACTAGGAGTGGAAAGTTATTAGCAAACTCTCAACCTCACCAAACCCATGATGTTCTTTGAAGGAATCAACCAAAGGATACCATTCACAATGACTACAACTCATAAAGGGGTGGTGTATCTCAATCAACACAATGTTAAATCCCTAATGAGGCTAAGTGAAGTGAAGAAGATCTGTGATGGTACGCTTGTAAAGATTCGGGAGAACATGATTGACATGGTGACAAAGAACAAATTGGGTAAGGAAAACAAAAGGTTGAAGGGAAGAGATTGGACGAACGATGATGTTGTGAAATCAAACGAGATGGTAAACAAGATTGACAAGACACTCAAGTGCAGAGAGCAGCTCAAGAGGCTAGAGGAGTATGTTAGAGGAAGACCCAAGACTGTTAATCCCCGTACTCTTGTAAGGCCTATGTAATCACCCCTTAAGGGAAGGTTGTTAGAAACACAGAAAAGTGTTGATTACATGGCCATTTATCTAGAATTAATAGTCTAGGGATTAACTAGTGCAAATAGGGAAGGACTATGTTGTAATAAGTACTATACCCTAATTTCTTCTAATTCCTTCCTTCCTTACTATAAAAGTAGGGCTTAGGAAAGGAATTAGGGTGGTGATTTCTATCTCTAATCTAATATTTCTAGTTTTCTCTTCTCTTCCTCTCCTCCTCACCCACACGCCACTCTCTCTTTAGACGTCTCTCTCTAAAACTTTATAGAGTAGTATATGTTTTGATTATCTTACAGACTTCTTATAGAAAGATTTGGTGAATGTGGTTGAGTATAGGTTAGTGTTTTATCTTATGGTTTATATAATAGTGGTTATGAAAATTGGTGGGGACTGGCTAAAATTATGGGAAAAGTGGTCAAAAAGTCAAAAAGAAAACAATTGAAATTGTCAGATTAGCGGACGGTCCCTTTAATTATTGGACGATCCTATTTATATAAATGGACTGTCTGGATAAATAAAGGATTGTCGTTTGTTGGAGATGAATTTTACTTTTTCTTTTATTGTCCAGTGGTCAATAATGTGAAAAAGTGGTGTTTAGGGAGCTGTTTGCTGCAGATCCTATACATTAAACCACTAAAGATTTTATTCCTAAAAATCCTAAATATGGATAAATACTTGGAAGAGTATTCATACAAGCAATCATATCTAATAAGCATAATCAAGCAACTTGGGAAAATAATATGCATGCATGTAAAAGAAAAGTATCCATAGACAAGCAATAACCATCCAACATGTCATCATAAATATCAACATCCATAAACATTAAAATTCTACATAATCATGCAAATTTCACATAGATAATTCTAAGGTTTTTCTTTTTTTATATTTTCATTCATCCCTTTCTTCGTCACTTGATAATATAAAATCACTATCAAAGTGAATATCATAGTGTCCCATTAGTGCCATGACATGAGTGAAAAGTTGATATCTAGGATTTTGAAGTTATGGATGGACTGATATAACAAAACAAAAAAGACAAGTCAACAACATGCCATATGACATTGGTGTTTGGATTGATTTTTAATGTTTGAGATTCGTTTAGAGATAAAATATGCGAGGTTCTATGGTTGTTTGGCGAGAATGCAATAGAGCATATGACATGAAGAAGCCGAAAGATGATCGTAGTTTTGTCTTAGACTTAAGACATTTTGTCGAATGATTTCTTCCCAAGATCTCAAGTCTAGGCGAAGTTCAAGTTTGTGAATTTTGTTGGATACAGGATATTTGACTTTTCTATGATTAGTTTTGATGAAAATTTTGATTTCATTTGGTGTAGGAATGTAGGCGTGGCAAGGACCTTCTTTTTCTTAATTAATTATGAGAGACTCGAGAGAGCATTCTTCCTTATAGGCACATTGCCCCTTACACAGGATACCAAAGATGTTGGCAAAATATTTTAGAGTACAGTTAATTGTTCATTTAATATCTAAAATCAAATAGAAAGAGTTTGATCCTCATTTTTTATGAGGTTGACTTGAGAATATAATTCCAACAGGAATATAGGAAAAATAGGCTTGTCAATATAGTATAAACAATCAAGGTTTATGGTTTCAAATATGGTTTTGATATGATCTTGTTTAATATAGGATGAATGAACTACTCGTCACTCGTGAATGTTTCTAGACTCTAGATTATTAATGACATTTATGAGATATTTAGGGATGCATTTTTTGTTTGATATTTTGGAACATAGTTTTTAGTTCGTTGAAGTTCAACTTGAAGAATTCGAGACATATTGATACCTATAAAAAGAACAATAGTCTTAATCAGTACGATATCAAAATGTAGAAATTTAATGCCTAGTGTGTGTCTATATGCAACCGATATGGAGGTGCGGTTATCTCGAATCTGAAAATAATAATTATGAGATAACCCAAATGCTCCTTTACCCAAACGAACGTGTTGAAAAATGCATATTAGTTATATATATCGGCAACAATCAGGAGTTCATCATGCGTGCAAAATTATTCTTAGAATGTATTAACAATGCAAGAAAATATTTTTATGATGTTCCTAGTCATGAGAAATTTTTTGAAAACGAAATTGGGGTTTATGCATATTTTGAAAATTTGCCAGGCACTCTTAATTATGCAAAATCTACATCTACGGGAAGCATATTAGTTATTCATTGTATAATCCAAGTCCTAATTATTCAAAAACACAACAAAAATTAAAAACCCTTAATTTGATTTTTGTGCTCAATAGAACCCTATACTCGAGATGAAAAGAGATTGGTATGAAATTACTTACAATTGATGTTAGTTATGATGATATGTGTGCAATTCTTTAAAAATTAGACCTTGAGTTTGAGTTTTGATGGTTGATTTTGGAGGTTTTGGTATTTAGTTTGTGACAGCAGCAGTGAATGGAAGAGGGGTGTGTTTGTTTTGAGTGAAAAATTAAATATAACATAGTATATTGAATTTCCAGGCGACGGTCCCATAAATATATGGGTACCATCCAAATAAATATGGGACCGTGCAAATAAATAAAGGACCATCAGCTGTTGTTGGATGTTTAATCTAATTTTTGACGAATTTTGCGAAGGAGTGACATTTTTATTTGCATTTCGCGCATTAAAATTACTTAAATATTTACGATGAAATAATTAAGTTGTCGAGTGATAATTGAGAGGATTTAAATATAATGAGACTATAAGAACACATTCATCGAACAAGTAGATTCAATATGTCGTTAATTTAATAAGTGCAAGTTATTAAATAAACTCATATTCTTATCATCTTGAAATTTGACATAAGTATTTCCATGTTCAATTGAGTGTGATTTAGCATGTAGATATGGAAAGTATCTTGGGTCACAAATATGTTTTGTGATTTGAAACTTCCATTGATCTAGGTAAATACTTAGTCTAATTTCATATTCGCACTCAAAGCTAGTAATTAGATCGAATAATGACCTTAACCATAGTTTGATTAATGAATTAACTTCATATTTAAAATCCGCTTAACCCTCACGTTCACTCATTCTAAAAGAAATAAAAATAACTTTTTATGAGATGTGTTCCATCATTCCCAATCCTAGACGCAGGTAATTGAAAGGTTCGCGTTTGAGAGATTTAGTTAGAATGTCGGTGATGTTTTCTTCAGACATAAATTTTTCGATGGAGATTTTCCCTTCTTGAACATTGTCACGAAGGAAATGATGACGGATTTTGATGTATTTTTGATAACGCTCCAAATATACATAAAATATCCTATGAAAATGTGTGAAATATATGTTAATGCATGAAATATTGCATGTTTAGTTGCTTGTTGGTATAATAGATGTTTCAGAACCAAAAAAGATGAAAAGGACTAAAAGCACAAAGGAAATCCGTTAAATACACTAACCGTCATCAAGAGAAGAATCTAGAAGTGGAGTTAATGAAAAATGCCAAAGTGTGGCGCACTTCCATGAAGTGCGGCATACTTCGAGACGGGTTAATGCAATTTAATGTTAAAGCCAAGTGCGGCGCACAAATTATTTTGTGCGGCATACTTCGACCTCTAGTTACTAAAAATCATAATGATTGCATTCATATTGCAACCTTTCACTTATCCAATTCTACCAACAGAAGCCTCACCTCAGCTATAAATAGGGCATGAATTCAGCATCCAAAATCATCCCAAAATCACAATATCAATCTCTTTTGTAACAAAGAGGAAGAAATTATATCTAGGAGAAGTTTGGAAGAGTTTGGAGTGAATTTCTTCATAAGTTCATCCAATTTTGGGTTAATATTCAGTTTTAAAGAGTATTAGTGAAGTTATTTTCGAAGCTATTAACAATTGTGACAGAATCGTTGTTAGTTTTTGGGTTTTCTTCTTGAATATAATAAAAGTTCTTGAAGAAATCGCTAATCTTTGCTCTTGAAGTTGATATAATCTTGTTTCTCTTCTACATTATGATGTTTTCTGGAATTAACTTGCTTAATATGTGTTTTACTTTTATGATTATGGAGTAGTAATATATATTTATTTGGGCTAACATGGACAATGATATGAACGAGCTTTAACGTTATGCTTATGAATATGATCTTGATGAATTCGATGTTTAATTATCCGGATTCTTATTACATGTTTGATTGATTATATATGGTGGATATAGGTCGAAAGATTCCACCATTGTGTTTTACATTTCGCATTGTTTGTCTATGGCAATTTGATTATCAAACAGGACATAAAAATGTTTAATACTTAATCTCATGTCTAACGAACTTGATTAAGGGATTTTATCATTACCACTTTTATACTTGAATCGATCTTAATGCATATTATATATTGAAGATTAAAGGGCGAAAGGATTCTTTAATATGTAAAATAGTTAATTGTTTGAATGATTATCCATATATTCATGTTTTTATGCTTTAATTCATAAATGCTTGGTTGGTTGCTTGTTTGTCATCATTGTTCTTGGTCCAAATAAATATCATTTGTATAATTTGAAATACACCTTTATCTTTAGATCCGCGACAGTCTATAAGATAACTTTTCATAAAACGTCCCGACTTTTCTTAGAATTACTAATCCCGTAGAACGAACTGGTCTTACCTAAAAAAATTATACTACATATGTGGGTTATACTTTTACCCGTGTGTTTCCATCTAATAACCGGTAATTTTAGTCTTATAAATTTAAAGCTTTTGAAACACATCAATGTTTTTGGCGCCGTTGCTGGGGATTGAAATTATTCTTAGTTAAGTTGTTACTGTTTTTGCAATCAAAATTTTCAAAATCGCCGTACAGTTTTCTAACAAACTGACCCAAAAATTCATTTTTCTTCAGAAAGTGCGCCGCACAATCTTTTTGTGCAACGATTTTCTTGAAATCCCAGAAAGTGCGACGTACTTACTCTAAGTACGACGCACTTCCTGCAAAATTTCACAAACATAATTAGATTTCAAAATCAAAACCAAAACCAAAACAAAAACCAAAAACCCTTTTCAAATTGTAATCTCAACATTTTAAAAACAAAAGTCAAAAAAATATTATTCTACACCCTTTGTGCTTAATTCTATAAATGTTATTTTGTTTTTGTTTATTTATTGTCTTTTACCTTTTGATTATGCCCACCTAAAAAATCACCATAAAAATCTTTTAAAAACAAAAATAAAAGGTTATAACATTTCATATGAATGTGTGATAAGTGAAATTTTGAAAAATCTCATGAAGTACGACGCACTTTCTTTGAAGTGCGACGTACTTTGTTGCATAGACAGTCAAAAAATGTCAATATCTTAATTTTCGTAGATAAATTCCTCCGTTTATTAAGTGCTATCTGTTTATTAATATCATGTAAGTGTAAAAAAGAGTTATTACTTGTTTTAACTAACCCACTAACGTTTGCTCTATTGTTATGTTGCTCTATAAAAGTTATGGATCCAAATTCAAGTATTAGAAAGACTTGCCTATGAGAAAATATCATTGAATTATCAAGTGAAAAAGCTGAAGGACATGGAGACTGGAATTCTTCCGAATATCAGGATACAGCTAATAGTGGAGGTAAGAAGGAAACAAAGGCATTCATTTTTCATAAAATGGAGACTGAGGAAGCTAGCGACAGATATGTAGCACCATGTTTCATCAATGCATTAGAAGCATATGATGGTGAGATAAATCTAGAAAAAGAAGAAGCATGATCTTAAATGAATTTGCTGTGAAATAACGTTTGGATCATGAGGTGATATGTGGACACAAAGTGGTTAAAAAGGAGTTGATCATAGCATTAAGAGGATAAATTTACTTTGTAAAGTTCATAATTAATCCAGAAAAGGACGATGTAAAACTAGGGGTGGTTCTTGGAAGGTTGTTCATGCGTCTAACTGAGGAAATTGCAGATTTTGGAAATGGAATTATTACAATATATCCTGAACTCGATCATTTCTTAGATAGCTCTGGAGAAACATAAAAGACTGATGAAGATTAGGATCTCTTGTTAGATGATCTTGACTTTGGAGATATTCCAGAAATTGAAGGAGTTGAAATTCCGCCATTCGTGTGTAAAATGGGAAAGAATAGTAGGAACAAGAGAAAGCAACTAGAGAAATATCAATTGATCTATTCTGATATGGGACCATCGTTGTCCACTAAAAAACCGTTAACTCAGGAAGAAGCTGCAAGAGAGGCACTAGCTATCGATATTTGTAGAAGATTTTCTCTACTGGAAGAGGAAAGACCAATGATTGAAACTATGGCATATAGTGACAAATATGAAAAAAATACTTGATGAGATTTGTATATATAAGATGAAACTAGATGGAGAGATAAAGAAAGAGGAAGAGGAGGCTATAATCAAGATCAAAGGAGAGGCATTAATAGATAAGGAGGATCCTGGAGCGTTTGTTATCCCGATCCGACTAGAAGCTAAGACCAATCTCATTGCATTATCCGACACTGGTTCTGATGTAAATGTCATGCCATATCGTGTTTACAAGGAATTGGGCAGAGAGGAGGTGAAACCAGTTAACAGAGGGATTACAATGTTGAACCATTCAAAGGCAGAGCCTATGGGGCTTCTTAAGGAGGTTCTATGCCAGATAGGCGTTGTTGGGAATTAAAAGTCTTCATACTTAGTACTGCCAAGCCAAAAGTTAGTACCGCTCAAGTTACAACTTCCAGTACTAACCAGTTAGTACTGCTAGAGTAAGTTAGTACTGCCAGTACTAACTTAAGACTGTTGAAGAACTTAAGACTGCTGGATGAAGATTAAGACTGCTAAAGAGATAAAGACGTGTCAAGTGATTAGTATTGAATTATTCAGTGTATATCTTATAAAGTTAGAAAGATACGTATAAGATTAGAATTATAGAAGATTTGTAGTTATCTTGTAAAGGACTCCTTAGTGTATAAAAGGAGATCCTAGGTTATGGTTTTAGATACATACGTTTTGATATATAGATTCAAGGTTGTAAACCCTAGTACTACACAGAGTACTCGTATTATTGATAATAATAATATTGGAGCTTTTCAGTAATATCATTGTTCATATAGTTTACTGTTTCATTAATATTCTTCTAAGTATTAAAGAGTAGATTCCGCATACTCTTTAGTATTCACAAAGTTTCTACCATAGTTGTTTTGGATTTATCCAAAGTAACTTAACCTTTACAAGCTAAGGAATCGATCTTAAGTTGGGATCAACAAGTGGTATCAGAGCTTGTGTTCTGAAACTTTGATCTAGAAGAAACTAACAAGAAGAACCCTTTACTCACAAGGAAGAGATGGATCTAGAAACTGCTCAAACCACTACTACTGCAAAGTTGCCCATTCTCAAACAGGGTGAATATGATATGTGGAGGCTAAGGATTGAGCAATACTTTCAAGTTCAAGACTATGCTCTATGGGATGTCATAGAGAATGGAAACTCATTCAAACCAGTAGCTCAAACAACAACAAATGCTGATGGTACCTCAACTTCACTAATACCAGGTCTTGTAACTACTAAAGAAAAGGTTCAAAAGAAGAATGATGTAAAGGCAAGAAGTATGTTACTGATGTCACTTCCTAATGAACATCTAATGACATTTAATCAGTGCAAGGATGCTAAGACTTTGTTTGCTGCTATACAAACAAGATTTGGTGGTAATGAAGCCACAAAGAAGACACAGAAGACTCTTCTGAAGCAAATATATGAGAACTTTAGTGCTCCAAGCACAGAGTCTCTTGACTCTATTTTCAACAGGCTTCAGAAGATTGTAAGTCAGCTGGCTATCTTGGGTGAAAATATTTCACAAGAAGATCTTAATTTGAAATTTTTGAGAAGTCTGCCTTCTGAGTGAAATACTCATATTGTGGTCAGGAGGAATAAACCTGATTTAGACACTATGAGCTTTGATGATCTCTACAACAATTTCAAGATTGTTGAACAAGAGGTTAAAAGAACTGCAAGCTCAAGCTCAAGCTTATGTTCTCAGAATATGGCTTTTGTGTCATCCCCTAGCAGTACTAATGAAGTTAATACTGCTTATGGAGTTAGTATTGCTAACACTCAAGTTAGCCCTGCTAGCACTCAAGTTAGCACTGCAAGTACTTAAGTTAGTACTGCTAACTTAAGTGATGCCACTGTTTTTACATTTTTGGCCAGTCAACCAAACGGGTCTCAACTTGTATATGAGGACATTGAACAAATCCATGAAGATAACTTAGAAGAGATGGATTTGAAGTGGCAGTTAGCATTGCTGAGCATAAGGACAAGAAGTTTTTCCAAAAAACTGGTAGAAATATCACTATCAATGAGAGTGACACAGCTGGATATGACAAGTCCAAGGTGGAGTGTTTTAACTGCCATAAGATGGGACACTTTGCAAGGGAATGCAGAGGACCTAGGAACCAAGATAGCAGGAACATGAATCAAGACAGCTCTAGAAGGACTGTAAATGTGGAAGAAACCTCTTCCAAAGCCATGGTGGCTATTGATGGAGTTGGTTTTGACTGGAGCTATATGGCAGATGATGAAGTCCTTATAAACATTGCTCTTATGGATTTTTCAGACTCTGAGGTACATAATGACAAAACTTGTTTAAAAACCTATCTAAAAAGCTTTGAAACTCTTAAAACTCAACTTGATGATTCAATAATAGAGTTTAACAAATCTGAGTTCAATTTAGCTACTTATAAAAGAGGGTTAGCATCTATAGAAGAACAACTTGTCTTTTACAAAAAGAATAAGGTTATTTTTTATGAGAAACTTGTTGTTCTAAAAAGAGATATCTCATATAAAGACTCATAAATTAGTATGCTTAAAAGTGAGTTAGAAAAGCTTAAGCAAGAAAAAGAAAGCAATCACCTTAAAATTGAAAATTTTGATAATGCTTCTAAGAGTCTAGACAAATTAATAAGGAGTCAGATAACTGATAAAAGTAGAAAGGGTATGGGGTTTGTAAGCTATAATGTTGTTCCACCTCCCCATACAGGGTTATTTTCATCTCTAAATCTTGATTTGTCCTACTTCGGTCTAGAGGAATTCCAACAGCCCAAGTTTGAAGGCTATGGACCTAAGACTAGTAAGAATGTTAGTGAAGATATTTTTAATAAGGTTAAGGAAACTCTTGATGCCCCATTGGTTGAGGAGTTGGTGTCAGATGATAAATTAGAGAAGAAAACTGTTTTTTCTACTGTTTCTAAGATAGAATTTGTTAGACCTAAACAACAAGAAAAACTAGTTAGGAAACCAAAGCTAGGAAGTGACTTTGTGATGTACAATAAAGCTTGTTTTGTCTGTGGAAGTTTTGACCATGTGCAGATTGACTGCAATTACCATCAAAGGGAAAGGGTGGTATCTGGGAATAATTATACAAGGGTGAATTACAACTATTATGCTAAATAGGCTCACCCTAGTGCTCACAGGAACATAGTTCCAAGAGTAGTTTTAATGAAAACTGGCCTAAGATCACTTAATACTGCTAGGCCTGTTAATACTGCTCATCCTAAAACTACAGTTTATAGTGCTAGACCAATGTCACATTTTTCTAAATCAGCACAATCAACTGTAAATAGGCCCTATCAAATAAGAACAACATTAACTAATAAAAAAATTAGCCAAAAAGTTAATACTGCTAAGGGAAAATTTTATACTGCTAGGCCAAATTCAGCAGTAGTTAATGCTGTAAGGGCAAATCAGGTTAATGTTGTTAAGGCCTCAGCATGTTGGGTTTAGAGACCTACCAAACTTAATAGTGCATCAGTTACTTTGAAGAGACATATTTATGTTGATGCACAAGGAAGATCCAAGTCAGTGATGGCTTAGGTCCCAAAGGAAACTAATTTCCTTATTTTTATGTGCAGGGTCGTCCACAAAAAGAAGATCAAGGATATGTTGACAGTGGATGCTCAAGGCACATGACAGGGAGCATATCCTATCTCTCATACTTCAAGGAATTTGATAGAGGATATGTTACCTTTGGGGGAGGAGGCAAAGGAGGGAAAATCACTGGTAAAAGAACTCTTAAAACTGGTAAGCTTGATTTAAAGGATGTGTACTTTGTAAAGGAGTTATAGTTTAACCTTTTTAGTGTTTCACGGATGTGTGACAAAAAGAACAGTGTTCTTTTTACTGATACTGGATGTTTTGTTCTGTCTCCTAACTTTAAGTTAGCTGATGAAAGTCAGGTTTTACTTAAAGTTCCTTGAAAGAACAATATGTACAGTGTTGATGTGAAGAATATTGTTCCTAAAAAGAGTTTAACTTGTCTTGTTGCTAAGGCCACACTTGATGAATCAATGCTATGGCATAGGAGGCTAGGTCATGTAAATTTTAAAACTATTAATAAACTTGTTAAGGAAAATCTAGTGAGAGGTCTTCATATAAAACGTTTTGAAAATGACCAAACTTGTGTTGCTTGCCTTAAGGGAAAGCAACACAAAGCCTCTTGTAAGTCCAAGATTCAGAACTCTATTACTCAGCCTTTATTCATGTTGCATATGGACTTGTTTGGTCCAACTTTTGTAAGCAGCTTAATGAATAAGAAATATTGTCTAGTTGTCACTGATGATTATAGCAGATTTACTTGGGTTTTCTTTCTAGCAACTAAGGATGAAACTAGTGGCATTCTTAAGAGCTTTATCATTAAGGTAGAAAATCTAGTTGATAAGAAAGTAAAGATAATCAGATGTGACAATGGAATATAGTTCAAAAATAGAGTCATGAGTGAGTTTTGTGAAAAGAAATGCATTAAGAAGGAATTTAGTATAGCTAGAACTCCTCAGCAAAATGGTGTTGCTAAAAGGAGAAATAGGATACTAATAGAGGATGCTAAAACCATGTTAGCTGACTCTAAGTTACCTACTACATTTTAGGCTGAAGCAGTTAATACTACTTGCTATGTGCAGAATAGGGTATTAGTAGTTAAGCCTTATAACAAGACCCCTTATGAACTGTTTAGAGGTAGAACACCTGCTCTAAGCTCCATGAGACCATTTTGGTGTCATGTTACCATTCTTAATACCTTAGATTATTTAGGTAAGTTTGATGAAAAGTCAGATGGAGGATTCTTTATTAGATACTCAATGAAAAGTAAGGCTTTTAGGGTATACAACATTAGACTAGGAAAGTAGAAGGAAACTTGCATATTAGGTTCTTGAAGGATAAGCCTATTATTGCAGGTGATGGACCAAAGTGGATGTTTGATATTGATGTTCTAATAAAGTCAATAAATTATGTGCCATTTGTTGCAGGTACAAACTCTAATGATTTTGTAGGTACAGAAGAAAGTATTGGTGCATGTCATTCTAACAAAGAGACAAAATCTAGCCAAGACTATATTTTGATGCCACTGTGGAAAGATGGTTCACTATTTGATTCTTCTTTAAAGAATGCTAGTAATGATGAACCACAACCTTCTAGTGATGTTGGAAAGAAGAATGATGAAGGTGTATGTAAAGAAAGTGAAAATGATGATCAAAAGAGACTTGAAAACAGTACTTAAGATATTAATATTGTTGGGCCAAGTATTAATACTGAACCAGACATGTTTTCTTTGGGAGATAATGCTACACTTAAAGCCACACATGCTGATTTATTTGGTGATGAAACAGAAGTGGATATAAGCAACATTACTACCACATATCCAGTTCCTTCTACTCCAATTACAAGAATCCATAAAGATCATTCACTTGATCATGTGATTGGTGATGTACAGTCTGGTGTACAGACAAGGAGAATGATAAAGACTACAAATGAACAAGGGTTTATTAGTGCTGTTTATGAAGGGAAAACTCATGAAGACCTTCATACTTGTCTGTTTGCTTGTTTTCTATCACAAGTAGAACCTAAAAAGGTGATTCAAGCTTTGACAGATCCAAGCTGGATAGAAGCAATGCGGGATGAGCTTCTATAGTTTAAATTTGTATGATATCATCTTTCACGGCCCGGATGATGATTCTTGGATTTGGCTAGTTTCTAGAGAGAGAAACACATAGAGAGATATTTTATAGAGAGAGAGTATATGTGTTTAAAGTATAAAATGAAATGAATGACTAGCTTGCCTCTTCCAAAGTTAGAAAGGCTTTTATAGTTCTTACAATATACCGGGTATTAGTACCCGGCTTAATACCGAAAGTCATACGATTAACTATTAAACTACGAGCTATAATAAACAGTAAAATACACGGGGTGACCGAGTCTTTTTCTAATATCTAACAATCTCCCCCTAAGGGAGGTCACCCCTGAAAATACTAAACTTAATCACTTCAGTCTTTAGCTCGTAGACATTTGATATCTTGTACATTTGGGGTAGTGATCTTTTGATTCATCTTTGACTTGTCTTTGATTGTGATCTTGAGCTTTCTTGAGATCATCACCCAAACATAATCTTACATCATCTTGTAATGGATCGCCATCTTGTGCACTTGTGAAGAAATACACGATATCAGAGTTTGCGGAAGCTTTGACACCTTTATGAGGTCTTTCATAACTTCATAACAAGTGTAGGTCGTGTCTGAGCATTCGGTTATTCACTTGATATTTCTGGTACTGGGTATTTCCATCTCCATCTCCATCTTTAAATTATCCTGTAATGAAACAGTTAGCAATAAAGAGAAAATTGATTTGAAAAATCAGTCTAAGTGTTTCTTATGAAAATATTTTGTAACACTTCGAGAGTTTTGATTGTTTGTCAAATGATCAATAACCATCAATTCTTATACTAGAACAAGTTTGATTCACTTAGAATCGCACCATCATTTCTTTCCAGTTGACACAAGGTTGATTCTAGTATAATCGCACAAGTCACCTACCAAGAGCTTGTTTGATGTTGGCTCTAGCAGGATTTCCATCTTCATTGTGAAAAACCTTCGTTTCACTTGGATGTTCTGGCAATATCACAAGGATAATGCGTAGGACTCTTAGGATAGACTTGTTTCCACAATGTATGAAAGACAAGAGAATTGGCAATGTGTCCTAATGAGATTAATTGATGATCTCTTGGCTCTAGACTCGAAAGTGCATTTTGGTTTTAGTGATTGGAGGCTGGAGCTGACTGCCACCTTTTTAATATCAACTAATTCGGAGTGAGAAAGTCAATAGATTACGTGTTTAGTCTCCGTGAGAAATGAAACAGAAATATTTTGAGAGATTCTGAGTGGCTAGGGAGGGTTGTGCATTGCATCACTGGGTCCATGATGTCGGTCTTCAATGTCAGCAATCATCTTAGTGATTCTGGCAGCATATGTATTGACCCGGTCTCTGCCTAAGTGTATGTATGGCTTCTTTCTTTACACCCTTTATCCTTACTATTCTTTTTAATTCTTCAACCCCTTCAGTGCTTACCGAGACTTCATGACTAGAACCTTGTTGGGTTTATTCCAGTACTAGCTCCATCTCAGTCGGCACTATTCCCTTATTCTTACTTTTTCTCCTTTTTTTATGTCATACCTAAGGACTTCTACTCTAACTAGTGGATTGTCCTTGGGCAGATCCCTCCGGTTCTGGCTGGATCATTGGAACTTGTACCTAACCTTACCAACCTTATATCTCCGATAATGTAAAGTGCATGGTCAGTCTTTTGGTACAGTTCTCCTCTCCATAAAACCAATTGAAAAATTCAATTAAGGTACTTATGATATAAATATCAAAGCGTTTTGTACCTCGATTGTTTTTACTTTTCAGAAACGCTCCCCCTCAAAATGTGCATCGGTATTCGAAATTGTTTAGCACGTTTGGGCGGAGTATACACACGAGTCTTAATAATCACATTTTTATTATTCACATATTTTAATCACATTTTCTCCCCTTATCAAAAATTTTAAACCCTTTGACATTTTGGATATCAATTGATTTAAATATGTTAAAAAATTTGGAGAAAAATGTGCCAATTATTCATAATAAGATAATATTGACCTTAGTGTCGGAGTGACGATGTCACTCTGTTCTGCTGATCAGTCTGTAGTCAATATCTCTTAGTCATCCACCGACAAAGCTTTCTAGACTTCGAAAGATTCTCCTGATCTTTAGTCTTCTCTCAATCACCTCGATAAAGTCTTCACTCCTTATTTTGTCGTCTTCAGTCCATTTCCTATTCTCCATGCCCTTATTAAATTTAAACAGCCTGAAATCTTTCACCATGAAATCTAGCTTGTCCCGAATTCTCATCAACGTTTCATCGCTAAACTTATGCACCTCATTTATTCTCATCATCTTCTTATTATCATCCCTGGCTCTATAGATTACTGCTCTTGGTTTGTTGACAATGGTGTAATCTTCTTTGAAGAGAAAGTCAGATGCATCCGAGTTAGGTTGTTCCAGATTGAGCTTTGTTTGATAGCTCTCAATGCCTAGCTGCAAGTCTTCCACACGTTTCCTTATGATAATGTTTCTGGTCCATAAACTGACCACGTTGTGCAAATTAACCTTGTCCTGCTTTGGTAGGTGGTCAAGCTTGCCTTGAATATGAAGGATGTTCAAGTCTTCAAAGTTATTGGGATGAAGACTTTTGAAATCCTTTTCTGAGATCTTGTACTCGTTGTAGTCAGCTCGGCATATAACTATCTCTCTTAAGTAGTTGTATCTGTATCTTTCATAAGTCTTGATACTGATAACACTGAGAATTCGCATATGGGATCTGACTGCATCACGATCTGAGGGCTCACTGTGTTTGTTGATGTAGAATTGCTTTCTGCTAAACCACCAGTGTGTGATACCATAAGCTGCACTTATGTCATATACTTGCTCACTTTCAATCCATAATGACGGAACTAATTCTTCAAGTCCAAAGTCTTGATAACGGGCAGCTTTAAGCTTGGATATTGATAAAGCTCTATTTTGTTCTTTGTCTCCTGTCAGAAGATACTCCAGATCTTTGTTGAAAAAGAATTATGGTTGAATAGTCACCTGACCTGGAGGTCCTCCTAAGGGCAATGGATTGCTAATATCAGGAACAAATCTATGACCCTTAGGGTTAACCAAATCAACCTGATTTGTGAGAAGCTTATGACATTCTTCCATCTGAAACTGAAGAGAAATGCTTTTCTCATAAAAACCTTTCACCATTATGAATGCTGGACCTTCAAGATCGGCTTTGCTGAGCTCTTCTTTTCCGATCCTTCTACAATATCATCTTATGAATGAGCCTATATCATCAATCTTGTTATGAAGCTTGTTTTCATCTGGATCTTGATGTGCTTTGGCAAATGCATTTGCCCAGTTATTGTCTGCTTCAGGTAGATCAATTGAAGGAATGACCCATTTTGGTTCAGGAGAAGCAGGTCTCTCTTCTTCAAGTATTGGTCTGAACCATGTCGTTGTATCCAGAATTTTTGGCATATGAGCGTTATCAGTGTCCTCCGGATCTGAGACATGCCCTTCATTAGAAATTAGAATGTCCTCAGTATATTGTTCATCCACCATCACCTTATTAGTAGGCTCTTCAACTGGATCCTTTGCTGGTGCAGTTTTTAAACCTACCTTTGGATCTTTATCCTTGGAGGATTCTTTGGTGGTGGATGGCTTCTTAGCAGACTTAGACTCTCTTGTACTTCTCCTATTTGTTGACTTACCCTGGTTTGATCCAGCTGGAGGGCCTTCATCATCATCGTCATCATTATCATCATCATGCTTTCTTTTATGGTCTCTAATCGTGTCTGCAACTTCCTTGTCCATGGCATTTTCATCCTCTATCAATGCTTCTATGAGAGCATGATATAATCTGTAGTTGGCAGGATTTCTGTTGGCAGATTTGTTCTTATGCATGGATTTGAAGAGAGCACTCTTTAGATCAAATTCTTCAAGTGCAGCTTGATCAGACGACTTGATGGTATACGTTGGCTCTTGGTTCTTCTCTTCTTGTTCCCTTTTGATTCTGATAATCTCTTCTTGACTCTTTTCAGATTCTTGCTTCTTGCTTGACTCTGGAGTAGGCAGCATAGAGTATTTCTCAACTAAATCTGCAGTGTGTCTTTCAAGAGTCTTAAGGAGAGCATCATGAAGTTTTGTTCACCGGAGGAACTTAGGATTGAATAGAAGCTAAAACATCAGCAGAGTGATCAAACTTCTTTACTTCAGACATATCTTGCTCTAATTTCGCGACTCTTAGCTGAAGGGCGATGAATGGAGTGATTTCTGGGATTTCTGGGATGATAGCTGGAGCTTCGGTGATGATTGGTGGTGTTGTAGTAGTTGTAGGGATTGGTGTTGTTTGTTGCAGAACTGGATGTTGCTCAAAAATCTCCTCGTTATGAGATAGATTAAGAAATTGATTACCATAATCAGAAGGCACAGAGAAGCTTGACGATGTCAAAGGTTGTAATGTCTGTAGTCTTTTCAGCAGCCTTCATCTTAGTGTCAGCATTTTTGCGCACGTTAATCATGTACTTGTAAATATCATCAGAATCAGATTTAGTCTCTTCATTGTCATCCTCGGTATCAGCAAAAATTGACTCATCCGAAAACCCTGGTATTGATGCTGAAGTCTTTAGGAAGATACTTGATATACCAGGCTGTCTCCCTATCATTTTATTGCTATCCTTAAGAGCTTTCATTATGTCAGCGGCTTCTTGTTCAGCTGGAGTAAGAGATTGAATGCCCTTGAGCTTTTCGGACGTACCAGAAGTCCTCTTCTTTGACACACTAGAGGTATCTCTGAAAGCAATGTTTGTCTGTCTGGTTCAGGAATGATGTTGTCATTAGCTGATATGGTGGCTTTCTTCTTAACAACTTTTCTTCTAGAGGTTTTCCTTCTGATAAGAGGTTCTGGGTCAGACTTATCAGACACATCAACAGATTCTTCAGTGGTATCTGCAGTCTTCTTCCCTTGTGAACCTTTCCATCTGCTCTTTTTTGGAGGTATTTGACCAGTAAAATACAAGATGAACATCTTGTATGATTCTAATTAAATAATCTTGTTATTAAGCATAGTAGCAGGAATGGCGAGACCATATTGCTGAAAATCTTCACCCATTCTGACAAATTTGAAGTGGACCTGAGTATGACCCAGAACCTCTTATCATAAGGAAACTCTTCACCCATTCTAAAAAATTTAAAGCTGCCAGAGTCCTCCAAGGCTGATGCATGT
>BQNB010061521.1:1113-36452 GCA_026074375.1 Tanacetum coccineum | reverse complement strand
ACGTATCTGCATAAAGCATCCTATTTGCCGATTATAATATATCTTAGGGATTAAAGCAATGGTAATCTTGTTAAACCCTAGCTCATAGAGATTTTACCCACTTACTGCTTAATGGCAATTTATATACTAGTAGTCCACTGGCCAAGTCTTTACCAATTGATTAAGAACGTACTCGTTGATCCCAAGGGTCACCTACCAGTCTAACTATGCTCACTAATCTAAAGGCAAAGATAGGTCATTATTTGTGATCAAATTGGTCTAGATATATAAATCACTATATGGAGAGCCATCTCGACATCTAGCTAACGTGGTCGGTATCACTAGATCTAGTTGAATGATAGGTCGCATACAAAAGCACGTAAACAAGTATAAATTCATAAACATAAACAAGCAATCAATGATAATGTAAGCATTCGAGATAAATAAACCAAACATTCAAATATTCATAATAATGGCTAATACCTAAGGGTATTATCCCTCAAACTTCATAATCAATACAAGAGTAATAATTCAACCAAGTTAAACAAACCGAGTTAACGAATGATACCAAAAATCAAACGATTACTAGAGTATAGGAGATTACAAAGTGTTTCCTATGGAATTAGTAGCTTTCCTTGACCTTTTCTGCTCTTCTTGTCTACAGAAAATCAACTTTTGTTGTTAAGGTATCGAAAATATAATCAAGCACACTGAAAACCCATTTTTAGGGTCTGGAATTTGGTCGATACGGCGTATCGAGTGAGATGGATACGACGTATCGGGGGTTTCTTAGAGTAAGGACCACGCTCGATATCTTCCAGAATATTTTATTAATTTATATTTAATATGGCGTATTGAAGTTTCCTGGATACGGCGTATTGTTCTTTGTTCCTTTGTAGTTTCTTGTGAAGTGGAGGCACAGATACGCCGTATCTTCCTTGATGGATACGGCGTATAAGATGTCAGAACAGTAATCTTTAAATGTCTTCGTTTAAGCTCCAGAATGCGTGCCTTTTGGCTAATCTTCACCAAGTACTCCATAATTACTGCAATTCTCATATACAAACGATTAAGTAGCAATTCTTGCAATAATCAGATAAAATAGGTTATTTACATGGGATAAATGATGCTATAAAAAAGACGTTATTTGATGTCAATAAATACTCTCCCACTTAAATCCTACTTGTCCTCAAGTAGCCTTTAGAAGTTTATAAAAATGTATCCCAAAGGATTTTTTTTTGTTAAGCATTTATTTTGATGAATTATAGGTACACAACCAAACACCTCATGAAATAGGAAGATGAAAACACTCAAATCACTCAACTAATCTATGTGGTAACATGTAACTAATTCGCTCAATTGCTCGGTCGTGATGAG
Organism: Tanacetum coccineum; assembly: GCA_026074375.1. Classification (NCBI taxonomy): domain Eukaryota; kingdom Viridiplantae; phylum Streptophyta; class Magnoliopsida; order Asterales; family Asteraceae; genus Tanacetum; species Tanacetum coccineum. The sequence continues at coordinate 35,096 of BQNB010061521.1, read as the reverse complement.
TATTCTATCATAGGCTTGGCAAGGATACACATCTCCACCACTAGAGCTAAGGAGTAACAAGTTTATAGAGGTAAATTGGGTTTTTACGATAAGGCTCAAGGTTGATCATTCTAACAATCTTTTACCAAAAGTACCACACCAATAAGGTAGCTGAATCACACATACATGGTCGTAATGACAAAATAGACATACGTGATTTGATCACATCCTCATTCGAGTTTTACCAAGGGTTAGGATGAAGAATGATATAGGGTATGGATCTTTTAACTTTTATCAAAAGTAATAAACCAACAAGGCAGCTGAATCACACATACATGGCCGTAACAACGGAATAGACATGCATGACTCAATCGCATTCTCATTCGAGTAAAACCTAAGGTTAATGATTAGGAAAGGGAAATAAATTGTTGTTAAATAAAAATTCATGAAACAAACTGATTAAGTCCAAACAGATAAGGTTCAAGTTGCTAGATACTTTTTCCCGACCATTACCATGATAAAGACACAACTATCTACACACGGTTTGATCATAGATAAAAAACAATAACCTAAGTTGGTGTTCCCGTAACGGTCAACTCCCAATAATCCCATACTTTACATACGTTTACAAAGACAAGTGGCGATATCTACCACTTTATATAAAACTTTACATCGTTGATTTATAACCACGTATCAACGAATAATCGATCCTTCAAAAATTTCATCGGTTTAAGCTTTAATGAACCGACTATCTTCAAACTTTCCTCCTCTTTTTTTGCGATTTTTCTAGTTTTTTCATTTTTTTTACATATTATACTACAAAGCTCGGTGTAATTTCACCATCTTTACGATCATAATAACTCCGGATAATTTCTTCCATGATTCTTCATTCTTCGGACGTACCAACAATTGTGATGGTAGTAAATATACATGAGTTTTGACTAATTTTTACATTCCCATTGCAATGTGTTAGGAATCGAGAAAAGACTAGGTCACACCTGAAATACATAGCTCATAGGTCTAATATAGTGTAACCTTAGTATGGTATAAAGGCCCAAGGCCCATGACTAGCCTATGCAAGGGCCCATGGCTGGCCATAGTCATTGTATAAGTACCCTTTCCACACATGGAGAAGGTGTTGGTTGTTTTCTTTTTCATTTCATTCAAGCTAATATTCTATCTTCCTTTCTCTCTCTAAAAGTGTTCATCCTCACACTTTCTCTCTCTAGTTTTTTGTCATTTGATTGTGAGTTTTGATATTACATGTATTCTACAATTGGTATCAAGAGCCATGGGGTGATTTGGAGTGTTTAGTGTGCGTTTAGTTGGGTTTTTTTTGTGCTACGAGTGGTTCGAACTCAATACAAGAGATTTCATCTTTTGTGTGTTCTACAACCATAAAGTTTGTTACTATCTTGTTTATCTATCTTAGTATAAGCTAGGTGTAAATGGAAAACATTGAAAAACATCAAAAGATTTCACTTTTCTTGATTTTTTTTGTTCGAAAGTTTTTGTATCAAAAATCTTGATGTGAAATTTTTTTATGTTAAAAACCTTAAAGTTTGTGTTTTTATGCTTCTACTAGGCTTAGGATAGTTAGTTGTATAAGAAAAATCAAACAAAAACGTTAAAAATTGTGTCTTTAAGTGATTTGAAGTTTTTGGGTCTTTAGGCGATTTATATGGTTGAATTCGGCGATTTATATGTTTAAATTCGGCGATTTATACGTGTTTAATTTTAGCAATTTATACGTGATTGATGTCGGCAATTTATACGTGTTTGATTTCGGTGATTTATACGTGTTTAAATTCGGCGATTTATACGTGTTTGATTCCGGCGATTTATATGTATCCTAATCTGGCGATTTATACGTATCCTAATACCGGCGATTTATACGTCTTTAATACCGAAGATTTATGCACTTTCTGAAGGCGATTTATACCATTTTTCTTAAGGTGATTTATACATTACACTTGGGTGATTTATACACTTACATTGGGAGATTTATTGCCTAGGATATTTATACAAATTTTCAAAGGAGATTTATACGGTTTTTTTGTGATTTGTAAAATCCCGTAAAGTATTCAAGTATTTTCTTGGTTTTATCAAGAATTGTAAAATCCCGTGTAATCTGTAAAGACGTCTTTTCACTTAAAACAAATAACAATTTAACACAACAACCTCTAATAACTGAACGATCAAAAAGTTATCTTTTCGTATTTAATCAATCAATTCAAAATGACAACATTAGGAGAATTTATGATAATTGCTGGTGCGGACAACAGTCCTCCCATGTTGGAAAAATCCTTGTATGACTTGTGGAAGAGTCGTATGGACTATACATATAGAATTGGGAGAACGAGAGAATGATTCTTAACTCAGTTTAAAATGGTCTACTTGTTTGGCCTAGTGTTTGTTGAACGAGGATTTGGCACTACAAGTGACAAAGAGGTATAAGACTTTCGGTTTTCAGAGAAACTACCAAGCTGACTTGATCTAAAATCTACAAACAATCGTACTTTTAAGTGCTTCCACTGTATTTTATGCCATTGTAAATCATCATAAAAAGTTGCCATCGAAGGATTTGGGATAGAGTTAAGCTTCTTATTAAGGCACTAAATTTTTCATTTTAGCAGAGAAAATGAATGTAAATAGAATGACGCGTTTGAAAAAAGAGTCAATTGTAAAGGGTGAAACACTGTATCAGTACTACTGGAGATTTGATCAACTAATCAATAACATGAATGTTATTGATAACGCCCAAACTATACATGTTTTCTATGCGTTTATTTGTATATATTTATCATGTTCTTATCCCAAAACATTTGATACTTAATAGTCTAAATTGCTTGCAGGTTCACTTGAAGACACTACTATCTAAAACTCAAGAAATTACGTACTTCGAAAGACAAATACAAAGAGAAGAAAAGATTTCAAGCTACAAGTACAAGATGTGCGCCGCACTCTACTATTGTACGCCGCACTTACCTATATAGCCAAAAACCACCGCACTTATACCTAAGTGCGCCGCACTTTCCATATGATGAGAATAAATAAATGAAGTCTTTAATGCAAATTCATTAACACACTAAGTATGCCACACATATTACCTAGTGCGCCGCACTTCTTCAATCAGCATTTAATACTATCGCATTTAATCACCAAGTGCGTCGCACAATTTCTTGTGTGCGCCACACTTTTCACCTAAATTCAGCCTATAAATAGAGGATGAAATTTCAGTTTCAGTTCATTCCTCCCACTCCTCTCTCATTCTACAACTCTTCTTCTTCACACACACACACCAATCCTTTTGTCCCTCATCCATAAAAACACCAAAAAACACCACTACCTTTAAAGAATAAAGATCTAACGATCAAGAACAAAGACGGTTGTCAACTTAGTTATTGAAATAATGGAAGTTTATGTCAGTCTACATATATGTGTATGAACTCCTTACCATGAGAGGCTAAATCTCTCATGAACACTCGATGATGTTATTATAATGAATAAGTGGCTATGGTATGATCATAGATGCTCTTTTTAATCTTCAAGTTTAGTTGCGATCTTATTATATCTTATCTTGTTAGTTTTGCTTATCAACTTGAATTATATAATCATATCGGTATAGGTCGAAAGACCCGTTATGATCTATGTGGTTTTAAAGAGATTTTCTATGGTCCTTTACGATTTTGCCGAGAAATCCACATACGTAAATTGTATAAACAACTAAGCATTGAGAATACTTAGTACTGACTATTGAGTGACACATTTGAGACTGGTGTAACTAAAGTATAAGTCTTGGGTAAACAAGATATAGTTAGTGAAAACGTTTTTCTGACGAGAAGTCCTTTTTATAAATTAATGCCCCATCTTTGAGGTCAAATCATATCCATACACATATAAGATAATTTTGAACTAATACGAGTAATTCATAATCCTTATTATCATTGGTAATAAAATTAAAGTTACTTTTAAAAATGTTAAAGTCTATTTTCTTTGATTATTTGAACACTACTCAAATCCCTGTGGACGACCTGGTCTTTCCTAAAAAGATTATACTACATACATGGGTTATACTTTTACCCGTGTTTTCCATAGTAAATATCCGTCTTTTCATCCTTATAATTAATGCTTTTGAAACACATCAAAAGTTTTTGGCGCCGTTGCCAGGGGATTTTTAAGTTGTTCTATAGTTAACTCAGGAAAATTATTTTAACTCCCCATCTTTTTTCTAAAAAATCGCCGTACAATTTCTGGCAAAACAGCCCCCAACCAAATTCTCCCTGGATGCAATACATGTGCTTCAATTCGAACTTGTTTTAAACATTACCTAAACCTGAACATTACTTTGAATCAAAACATCGTCGATGAAACAGAGAGTTCCTTTCATCAAAGAAATTAACCCCACCTCAAAACCTGAGAGTTTTCTTATCCACCAATTCTCGACATCAACCACTTACGTCACTTTCTTGTGATTCTCGAAAATCTCTATCCAAGGGATGATGAACCCATGTGGGCTGCTGACCATGTTGTCGCACCAACTCCCAGTTTCGCAATCACTATTCCTAAAACCGCAAATGAATTTGCTAGTAAAGGTAACCACTTGACTCTTGTCAAAGGAAACCAATTTGATGGCAGAACCAAAACCGATCCTCACAAACACATTCATGAATTCCTCGGAATTTGCGATATGTTCAAATATAGAGACACCGAAAATGAAGTCGTCTGCCTAATGATGTTTCCCCTATCACTAACCGGAGAAGCAAAAACATGGCTAGTCAAACTCAACGAAGGAACTATCGACACTTAGGATGAACTTCAGACCACTTTCATTAGCTGATTCTTTCCCCCAGCTCTTTTCGACTGACTCCTTAGAGAAATCCGAGCTTTCTCTCAACACGAAAATGAATCTTTAACCGATGCTTGGCTTCGTATGAAGGAAATTCTCCGAAATTTCCATGGTCACAATTTGTCCAAAGGTAATATTATCAAAATCTTCTATCACGGCCTCAGTGAAATAAACCAAGAAGTTCTTATTGCCGCAGCCGGTGGTATTTTCCTTTATAAAATACCAAATCAAGCTTATCAACTTCTCGAAGATAAAGTCTTACTCAAGCTCGACTAGGCTAAAAATCAAAAAAAAAAACCAAATCAACCTCCTTAGAAATAACCGTTGCTTTCGCTGATGTGAGGGCATTATAACTTCCCGAAGTAACTTGACAAAATTATTTCTTGAATGGGCGCCATGACCGTGAAAATGGATGCTCAGTACAAAGAAATCCAGTCCAAAGCTAAAAAAACTAAACCCGATCTTGATGAAGATGAAATACCCATGTCTCGTGAAGAAGAGGCTAAATTCATGCAAACTTTTCGTAAGACTCGTTTTTACAATGATTACCTCGACCGAGACTTAAATCGCGATAATTGGCGTTCAAACGAACGAAGTAGTTACAACAGAGACAATTACCGATCCAATACCAATGACAAACCTTATGATCTTCAAAAACAATTCAACGATTTCATGAAATCTAAGCAATCAACCAACGCTTTCGTCAAAGAAACATTTATGGACCTTAAAACTCAACTTGAAACCGTAGCCAAAAATCATCAAGCCTTAATCCAGAATCTTGAAACTAAGTTCGACAGACTTGCTGACAAGCAGTCTGGTCGACCTTTTAGATCTTTTCCAAGTAACACTCAACCAAACCCAAAAGGACACAACTCCAAAGCCTATCAACCACCACAATCTCGCAATGAGCATGTAAATGCCGTATTTACAAGAAGTGGTAAATCCTACAGCCCACCAGTTAACCCAAATAACCAAGAAAATAAGACAAAACAATTCTGAAACCCCCTATCAATTTTGATAGTGATGACGAAAAAGACGAACCTACACCACAACCAAAAACTCAAAATCCAAAACAAACCAAAGAAACTCCATTGCCTAAACCATATAGACCAAAAATTCCATATCCTCAACGCCTGAGGAAAGAAAAAATAGAGGCCCAATATGGAAAATTTCTCGACATAATCCGCTCCGTCCGAATCAACGTACATCTTATTGATATCTTAAGCTGGAAATGCCTAAATATGGAAAATTTTCTCAAATAGCTAATAAGCAACAAACCACAAGATCGAACAAATTTCTTTTCGCTTTCCTTAAGCGACTGAAGTTTCAGCAATGATCCAAAATAAAGTTTCCACCAAAACTAGGAGCCCACCCCGGAAGTTTTCTTATTCCATGCAATTTTAAAACTCTCTCTTTAATAGCCTTAGTTGATCTTGGTGCCAGCATTAACCTTATGGTCATTTTCATTATACGCAAAACTATCTCTTGAAACTCTTAAACCTACCAAAATAAGCGTAAGATTAGCCGATAGATCATTCCAATACCCTGTTGGAATAGCTGAAAGAAACTTGTTAAGTTGTAAATCACACTTTCCTGCTGATTTCGTATACCTCAAATGGAAGAAGATAGTAAAGTACCCCTCATATGTGGTCAACCATATTCTTTTATACTGCCGATGCAGTTATTTGAGTTAAATAGAAACAACTCAACCTTGGAGTTAGAACTGAACGAATGATTTTTAATATCAATTCCACTCTTACTCAAACAAAGATACATGTTTTAGTATCGATGTCATTGATGAAATCTTAGAAGAAGATTTCGACACTCTTCTAGACGAAGGAAGCAAAATCCTCCATTCTATCGAAGGAACCCTCCTCGAAGAAGAAATCTTTTATGAATTCGATGAATTCATGACATTAACTACCGATGAAAATTCTGAATCTGAATCCGATACAGAAGAACCACCATTCGAGAAAATCATTATTAACACCGATTATAAAATCAAAACATCTCTCGAAGAACCTCCTACAAATCTCGAACTCAAACCTCTTCCTGATAATTTGGAATATGTATTTTTGGAAGAACCCTATTTCCTTCCTGTAATCATATCATCTAAACTCCCTACTCAAAACAAAACAAACTTGTATCTGTTCTTAAGAAACATAAGGAAGCCTTTGCCTGGAAAATGACAGATATTCCTGGTATCTGCCCATCATTCTGTAAACACAAGATACAACTTCTGGATGACAAGAAACCAGTTGTCCAAAAACAAAGAAGGTTAAATCCAAACATGCAAGAAGTTGTTAAAAAAGGAATCATAAAACTCTTAGATACTGGTATTATTTATCTTATTGCCGATAGTCCTTGGGTTAGTCCTATTTACTGTGTACCAAAGAAAGGTGGTATTACAGTTGTAACCAACGAAAATGATGAACTTGTTCCAACAAGAACCGTTATGGGTTGGCGAGTATGCATCGATTATCGTAAACTCAATGAAGCAACCGCAAAAGATCACTTCCCTTTGCCATTTATAGATCAAATGTTAGAAAGACTTGCATGTAATAAATACTTATGTTTCCTCGATGGATTTTCTGGCTATTTTCAAATTCCTATTAATCCTAATGATCAAGAGAAAACAACATTCACATGTCCTTTCGGAACATACGCTTATAGGCAAATGCCTTTCGGGTTATGTAATGCTCCTGCCACATTCGAAGGTGCATGTTGGCAATCTTTCACAATATGATCGAGGAATCCGTCAAAGTATTCATGGACGGTTTTTCTGTCTTTGGAAATTCTTTCGACACATGTCTAAACAACCTCGATAAAATGCTCCAGCATTGTAAAGATGCCAATCTTGTCCTAAATTGGGAAAAGTGTCACTTCATGGTTAAATAAGGAATTGTGCTTGGACATAAAGTGTCAAGTGACAGGACATGAATGTCAACAAACAAAATCGACGTAATCTTAAAACTTCCACCCCGACTAATATTAAAGGTATTAGAAGCTTTCTCGGACATGCCGGTTTTTACCGACGTTTCATTAAAGATTTCTCGAAAATCGCCAAACCTCTTACTAAGTTGCTTGAAAAAGATATTCCATTCGAATTCGATGATGAATGTCAAAAAGCATTTAAATTACTGAAGGAAAAACTCACATGTGCTCCTGTGATCGTAAGACCAAATTGGAATCTTCCGTTTAAACTTATGCGTGATGCAAGTGATTTCGCAGTAGGAGCCATTTTAGGCCAAAAAGATGGTAACAATTTTCACCCAATCTACTTCGCAAGTAAAACTCTTAATCCAGCTCAACAAAAATATACCGTAACCGAGAAAGAGCTTATGACCGTAGTTTTGCATTCCGCAAAAATTCAGATCTTATCATTATTTCCTCTCAAAAACTATTTTCACGGGACGATCCATGTCAGCCTAAGGCACTTATTCAGAAGCAAGATGCTAAACCTGCGGCCTTATTCGCTGGATCTTACTTTTACAAGAATTCAACAAAGAAATCAAAGACAGAAAAGGAACAGAAAATGTTGCAGCCGACCATTTGTCCCGAATTGAAAATGATGAAACAAGCGATGACAGTGAAGTCGATGACAATTTTTCTAGAGAAACCTTGATGGAAATCAACACCAAAGATGAACCTTGGTTCGCAGACTTTGCAATCTATTTAGTCGGTGATATTATACCAAAAGGGATGACATACCAACAAAAGAATAAATTTTTCTCTGACCTCAAACACTACTTTTGGGAAGGGCCTTACCTTTTCAAAGTATGTTCTAACGGTATGATCAGACGTTGTATATCTGGACCAGAAACCCGAACCATTTTAGATCAATGTCACCACGGACCGACCGGTGGACATTATGAACCCAACATAACTGCTAAAAAGGTCCTTGACTTAGGATTTTACTGGCCGACAATAATCAAAGAAGCTCATACTTTAGTTTGCCTGAGAATCGTGCCAAAAAACGGGAAATATATCAAAACGCGATGAGATGCCCTTAAACAATATTCAAGTATTGAAATTTTTTCGACATATAGGGAATCGACTATGGGCCATTTCGAAGTCATATAAGTTTGAATCAATTCTAGTCCGCTGTAGATTACGTATCTAAATGGCCGAAGCTCAGGCCTTTACCAACCAATGATGCCCGAGTAGGTGTCGCCTTCTTGAAAAACTTCTGCCATTTTAGAAATGCCCAAGAGCTCTAAATCAGCTATCGAGGAACTCACTTCTGCAACAAAAATAATGAAAAAACATGAAAAATATGGAGTTAATCACCGTTTCTCACAATCCTCACACTATGGTCCAGTTAAAACACAAACAAAGAGGCTCTTTTAAAAGAATTCTTGAAAAAACTGTTAAAGACAATCCTGCTATTTGCTTAAGAAAACTTGATGTTGCTCTGTGGGCTTTTCGCACTGAATACAAAACACCTACCGGTACCACACCCTACAAACTAATATATGGAAAAAACTGCCACTTACCATTCGAAATTGAACACCGTGCATACTGGCCTTTGAAAAACTGCAACCCTGATCTTATCACTGCTGGTTAGAAAAGAATGTTTCAGTTGCATGAGTTAGATGAACTTTGACACCAAGCCTATGAAAACTCCCGTTTATACAAGGCAAGAACCAAAGTCTGGTACGACAGAAAGTTAAGAATGAGAAAAGAATTCAAACAAGGAAATAAAGTTCTTCTATTTCACTCAAAATACATATTTAAACAACCGAAACTTAGATCTAGATGGTTAAGACCATATATAGTGAAATATCAATATCCAATCCGATATGTTTGAACTCTAAGAACAAGATGGAAAACGTTCATAACAAAGTAAAATATCCATCTACTTCAAACTATATCATGAAGAAGAAGATAATGACCCAAGGGATGAAGTAATTCCCTTTTCCCCAAAAGAATGACTCCCGAAGTACGAGTCCAACTAACGACTCTCTAAAAACTAAGCGCTTCTCGGGAGGCAACCCGTGCTTCACTTAAGTGTAGAGGAGTCCTTCCTCCATTCTTCTACTTAATATCCTTTATTAGTTTTTTTTTAATCAACAACAATTTTTGTGTGTGTGTTTACTTTTATGCAGGTATTTTAGCTTAAGAATATGAAAAATTATGAAGTATGCTCAAGGATAGCTCTACTGCAACCATATATTTCTCTATGCCATGGGGAGTACCGTTTTCCTTAATTTTCCCTATTTTATCTCTATTATCAGTTATCACATTGAGGGCAATGTTCAACTTAAGTGTGGAGGGGAGCCAAATAGGAAAATTAATCATAACCCTCCATGTTTGCCCTACCAAAAAAACATAATAGATATATGCTTTCAAAATATAAAAAATGCTCTTAGTAAGGTAAATCCAACCGGATTGACATTATAGCTAGCACAACCCAGTCCACTAAATTGTGAGAAATTTAAAGCTTTAGAATATTCGGGTATCCACCTTTGATACCCAAGATAATTGATGCCTTTAGCTTGTTCGAGTTAAGGTTTGAATGCAGTCATATGTGTCTATTCCGTCGTTACGGATGTGTATGTATGGTCTTTGTTACTGTCACACCCCGCCAAGGCGGAAACGTGAGGCGTAACGAGAATATATATCATCACAACACAATGGTGTCTATATAGAGAAACTAATATGCATGAAATAAACAAAACATAGACACAAAGTGTCATGAAAATACCTAAAACAAATCGATAAATTCAAAGGCGGCTTATATTGAAGAAAAGGAGGTTCTCTCCAATATAGAGACATTCAACACCTAAGCAATTCAATAACCAATCATTTAATCATCCAAACAATGCAAAACATAAACTAAGGGAGAAACTCCGCAATGCAACCTAAGGTCTCTATCTAGCCACTTCTCTCTATTTTATTTCCATGATGCTCACCTGAAAATGATGCTTAAACGTCAACATAATGTTGGTGAGAGTCATAGGTTTAAGACACGTTAATAACTCGCTTTGTAATTACTGTAATAAATAAAACATAGCATAGCAGGACATACAACGAACTATCATAAAGCTAATCATCAATCACAATCAAACCATGTAGAGACGTCACTGCTACAACATCTCAACAAGGGAATGGAACGTATCCCCAACGATCCACAAACAACATAGTCATGGAGAGGAATGATGTCCCCAATTCCAGACTTTTGGTACTGTATCCACACAATATCACAAGGAGTTGATCACCTCCAAGGATATTACCCATAAAGTAAGCGAAGACTTTCCAACAACATACACATGCAATGAGACGGTCACACTCACCACTAACAATCCAACAATACCTTGAGACGGTCACACTCAAGCACAACAAACAAGGGAACGGAACGTGTCCCATGATCCAATCACAATAGCAAGTAGCACAATAACATACAATAGTCACGTATAAGTCCATGGCCTCATTTACAAAACACATTATCACAAGTAAACTAAAACTTTTAATACTCATTGCATCAAGTTTCACCACAAGAGAACATAAGAAAAAGGGCTATGAAACCACCTGATGCCTTTGCAGCTTTCCCACAAACACTAGCACAAAATAACTAACAATCAAAACAAACACCCTGTTACCATGCGACCTAAGCCAATTGGATTATCCTTGTAACAATCATATGATGGATGTCTAAGGTGTTTAATTCCCCTCATGGTTACCAACGACACCATGCCCAACCTTAACCAACATGTTTACACACTTTTCCAAAGTCTTACAATTTACCCGAAAACGCAGAATTTTGACCTCACTTTACCATTTTCTAAACCATACCTACTCAGATTTATAAATTTTACCAAAAATCACAGGTTTAATACCATGAGTCTACTAACTCCATGATTTTCCACTAATTTATTTCCTCTCAATAAGTGCCCCAAATAAAATCAAACTTTTAACTACTCAGTTTCGGATCTAATCGCACACTAAAAAGTTTGGACCTAAAAACCATACTTAGACTGCAAATCAGAAGCTCTCCTTTGGGGGATTTTTAATAGACACATAGAAATAAACTCCTGTAGGTTGGCTAATCCTAATTCAAATTTTAAGTGGGGGTTTTACACCTCGTAATCTGACCTAAATCTGACCTGAATTTACTGCTTTGACAACTTTTCTCGTAACCAACATTTGAATGACTTCCCGACCTTAAAAACTTTCAAGGCCAGATGTTCTAAAAACTAGACTCTCTGATCTACATCATAGACACTAAAAACTTAACAAAAGCTATTCCTATCATTGAGATGTCAGCCGAACAACACAACCCTAAATTCTGCCCTAATCTAAATCAAGTTTTAACCCGATCTAAACCTTAACGAATACACCCATATGATCCTAATTAAACCCTAATTATTGCAATATGATTAAACATCATTAATTTACAGATTTTATAAAACCCTAATTCCATCATAATAATTATTACATGATTAAAGATTAATAATTAACAAAAGATTAATTAAAACATACCTAAACCTTGATTTCTCTTCACAAGAACAAAACCCTAATTTTTTTTCTTCTTTTCTTCTTGTGGTCGACCGAACCTTCAATAGGGAGGAGGAAATTTCGTTTTTGGGTTCTTTTATTTTATATATATAGTGTAGATAATTTCCTAATTAGAGTTGTAGTAGGATTGAGCTTTATTTTTTTTTCTTTTTTTTCTTTCCTAGCCGGCCTACACCCTATTTATATATATATTTTACTTATTTATTTATTTATTAATTACATATTTACTAACATTACCCTAAGTTTTTATAAAAATCTAAGATTATTTGCGCATACCTTTTCGCGTAAACGCAATTTACTAAACTTTTAAAATAAACTACTTTTCATTTTCATTAAACCTAACTTTCCAAAAATAGAAATTTACATTTCTTTCTTATTCTAACTATTAAAACCCATAAAATTCTAATATTACTATCACATAATTACATATACGTAATAATACATACACGATAAATCACGAAAACGTTTAAATCACCAAAATCATTTCCTTGTCACCAAAAGTGAACGAAAGGAATTCAACCAAATTCTCCACCATTCCAATCTCATTGAGATGATCACACTCAATAGATTGATTACCAATTCCCACATAAACACATATAAACACACATAAACTCATATAATCACATACACCATACCTTGCAACAGATACATAAGTCAACGCTAACAGTTTGACTAACCTGCTCAAGTCATGGTTGTCACAATATCCCCTACTTTAGGAAATCTCGTCCCGAGATTTAACTAGCCGATTCATCAGCTCGACCAACAAACAATTGAGGATACTTAGACTTCATATAATCTTCGCGCTCCCAAGTGAACTCAGGACCACGCTTAGAATTCCAACGAACTTTTACAAGTATCTTACTGTCAATAATTTTGCCTGCCCACAAAAGGGTACGCATAGCAGCATAACCGCTCCGAACGAAAAGAAACATCCAACTACCTGAACCTCGCCCATCATCGAGGAGACTCGTCAAAAACCTTAAGTTGCGTAACAACTTTATTTACAACCCGGTCTCGCAACTCATCAAACAAGAACTGTCTTAAAACCAAGTTATAAGTCGTTACAAAGCCTAACGTTTTTGAAGAATCAGCTCGACAAATAACTTTAACCAAAATCACACAAACACATCTAAGGGCATATACGGTCTACAAGAAACCTTACGTACCCAACTTTAACTAAAACTCCCAATGATCCCTTGCTCAACGAACAAGTGTGGATACATCAGTTTACCTGAAGTCCTAAAGACCTCGCTTCGAGCCCAAATGGACCTTAACTACCACCATTCTGCTACATTTTAACCTCTTAACTTCACGGTCACTAATCTCTACAGGTTCCTCAACAAAACAAAGAGTTTTGTCAACCTTAATCTCGTCCAATGGCACATGCAAACTAGCATCCGCCAAACACTTTTTAGGTTTGATACATGAAATGTGTCATGTACTCTACTCAATTCTTCAGGCAATCTCAACCGATAGACTACAGGACCAATCCTTTCAAGGATCACACCTCGGTACTAACTTACCTTTCGAACTACGCCCTTCCATGGCGTCACCTTTAACAATTCACGATTTCCAACCTCAAACTCCAACGGTTTGCGACTATTATCAGCATAACTCTTTTGACGGTCTCTCGCCGCTTTGAACTTCTCTTTTATCAACACCACTTTATCAGTCGTCTCTTGAACCAACTCAGGTCCAATCAAACTACTTTCCCCAACCTCAGCCCATAAAACAGGCGACCTACACTTCCTTCCATACAATGCTTCAAACGGAGCACATCTTATGCTCGAACGATAGCTATTGTTGTATGAAAATTCAGCCAATGGTAGATGAACATCCCAGCTACCACCAAAATCAATCACACATGCCCTAAGCATATCCTCTAAAGTCTGACTCATACGTTCACTTTATCCATCCGCCTGAGGATGTTAAGCAGTACTCAAATCCAATCGCGTCTCAAACACTTTCTGTAACGTCTGCCAAAACCACGAGGTAAATCATCCATCTCAATCTGAGTTGATTTTCACCAGAATTTCATTCCTTGCTATTATCTCATCAATATAAATCCTTGCCAACTTCACATCTTAAAATCTTCTTGTATAGCTAGAAGATGAGCCAACTTGGTCAGTCTATCGACCATCACCCAAATCACATCATACTCACTACTTTGACCTTGGAAATTTACTGATAAAATCCATGGTGATTCTATCTCATTTTCACTCAAGTATTGCAGCAAGCCAAAATCTTTGACATCACATCTTTCCACCTCTTAAATAAATCAACAATTGCTAACATAGGTAACTATATCCTTTTCTACACGTGGCTACCAATACATGTCTCCAAGGTTATAGTACGTCTTATCCGCTCCCGGATGTATCAAGTACCTTGATTGCATGAGCCTCATCCATTACTACCGTTCTCATCATTCCCTACTAACATAACTCATATACGATCCGTAAAGTACAAACTCTCGTCCTCCTTCTTTTCCATATGTCAATCTAACCCATGAAGCCTTTCTGCGAGTACGTTCTCTTTTCCGGGAATACCTAATTGTCATTTATCGCGAAACGTAAACACTTTCACGTATCCGATAAAATAACTTGTGAAATGTTAATCATTATTCTCAAAATAATTACTTAACCCTTGTTTGACGTAAACAATAATTTGCTTAATGCCCGTTTACGTTAACTGATCATTTTTAGCTTACGTGATTTAACTTAACGATTTCGATTAAAAACAAACGCGTACAATACTAAAAATAAATAGTGACTTTATTAATATCGTACATTCTCCTAAAACACGGGGTGTTATAACAGTATGCAACTTAAAGAATTGATGGATATTGTACCTAGGTTGGTGACCAGGATTGAAACTTTAGAGATAGAGTTGCAGCAGACAAAGACAACTTATGGAAATGCAGTTCTCACCTTGGTTAAAAGGGTAAAGATTCTGGAAAAGGCTTTAAAAAGAAAGACACTGGTATGTGCTTAATTACACATACCTTTTACCTTTAAAAACGAGCTAAAATAACCAAAAACGGACTCAAAATGCCAAATATATGCTTGTTTTGCTAATTGTGTTGTGCAGGAACGGATATCTCACAAAAAGACGAAAAACCAAGCAAAAAGCGACAAAACCGGACACGGGATGGAAAAGTGTGTGAAGACGAAGCCCAATCAAAGTCAAGTCAACTCCGAGAAGAAAAAGCAAAGAAAAATATAACTTGAGGGGTCAAAAATGCCAAACCCCTAAGTTATATTATTAAGGAAACAAAGACAGGGGCTGAATTTGCAAAATCATTAAAGATATAAGCCTAAGGGCCAAAACTGCCAAAAGCAATAATGTCCTTTATCCTTTTAAATATAAACCACAGGGGCTGATTATGCCAATTTGGGAAACTTCATTTATAAAAGAAAGAAAGGGGAAAAAGAGAATGAAAAGAAGAAAGATGTGGAGGGGCTTTTCTTGTACACAAACCAAACATACCCTTAATCATCTTCAACCTCCCTCTGTCACAACCCAACTTGTATAAACCTTTTCCCAATCTTCCCGCCAATACCAAATCCAGCCAGCACCCTGTTTTGCTCCCATACTTCTACCCTGCAACACTCCATCAACCACTTGACAAAACCTTCCCACTCACCCCACATGGCCACAATGCCAAGTTGGCAATCCAAGGGCATTTTCGATCCAAGGGATGAGAGAGGATGCAAGGAAATTAAGGGCCAGGATATATTGTGAGTTTATACTCACAATACTAGCACAAGGAAGCTTTATACTCAGCAAACAAACACAGTCAAGCTCAACAAAGAAAAGTCAATGAAAGTCAAACAGAAGACTTCAGCTTGTTTTTACCTTTTTCTTTGTATAAATAGGGCTAGTGAGCCATGTAAGGCAGTGTGTAATTTTTAGTTTTTAATATAAAAAAAAAACTTTTTCCTTTCTGCAATTTGTAAAAGTTCCAAGTTTAATGAAATTTCAGTTTGTTTTGCAATTCGTGTTCCAAGTTTACATTACCTTAAGTTTGTTTTAAAGCTACTCATAAGCTCTGAAGAGTCTCTAAGCTCTTTATTTGACCTAAATAAGTGTTAACTAAGTTTAAATTCTGCAAACCAGTTTAATAACCTGAATTACCTTTGCATTTGAATTGTGGAAAGCATTTTGGAAGTTGGTTGTAATGGAAAACCAAATGGACTCATACCCTAGCTTATTAATAAGCTAGGGAGCTTATAGCTGCCCTTTTGGGTTCCTCTTGTTTAGCTAGAGGTTCATTGTAAGTCTCTTATTTAATTCTTGCACTTTTCTTTAAGGTTACTGTAGCATTGCTTATTATTGTTTATTTCTGTCTTATCTTGCTTAATAGTGTTAATATATGCTTAATTTTCCTTGGTTTAAGCTTTTGTATCATTTATTTATACTTGTTCTTTTAATATGTCATTTTTAGCTAAAATTGCCTTTTGCTTATTCAGCTTATCTAAGTGCTTAATTTCTGTTGAAAATGGTTCATTAGTGCTTAATATGTTCATATAATCATTTGTCTTTAAAAGCTTTGGCCTAAATCTCTTAAAATTAGTTTTAAAAATGGATTTCATAATCTTAAAGGGGTGTTTGGGTCAAGGCTGAAAATGGGTCATTTTGGCTCTTGAATGGGTTGTGGTCATTTGATAAATTTCATTTAGCTATATTTAGGTCTTATAAGCTGTTTAATCAAGTTTTTATTTGTTGAATTTCAATTTCCAAGTTTATATTAGCTTATTTGTGAACCTGTTGAATTTTGCTTAAGTAGAAGTGCTTATTTTTGAGTTTTAGCTTAAAGTAGATATTAAGCTTTGTTTGCATATTAATTTTAAGTGTTTATATGCATTGGGTAAGTGTTGTTGTAATGTGCAAATGTGTTTTAAAGTTTAAGTTAGAATCTGCATGAGAGTTAAAAAAAAGGGATAATTAGCTTTTTCATAAGCTCATTCTGGCTTATTTAGTGTTTCAAAATATCTTTTGAGTCTTAATTATTGTTCATTGAGCTTAAATCTCAATCTGTTTTTAGCTTATATCATCATAAGAATCCAATTGCTTGCTCATTTTTAAGCTCAAAAGTGCTTATTTTCAGTAAAATCAAAAAAATAGTAGTTTAGTCATTTGTGCTTATTGTGCTTATTCAAATGGCTTATTTAAAAAAGTGAATAGGTGGGCTTAATAAGGACTCATTAGTGAGCTTATTTCCAAAAGCACACTTTTCAGTTTGGCTTATTTAGGATTTTAGCTTATTTTCATTTTGGCTTATTTTAGATTAGAGTTTACTATATTTTGATGCAATTGAGTTGAGTTAAGTTGTTTTTGGTATAAAAAAGCTTTTTGGAATCAGATAAGCAACATTATCAGCTTTCCTAAAACATCTTTCTTTTTCATTTTGGTTTATTTGAGCCTTTTTACAGTTATTTACTAAAAGTAAGTGCAACCTTACTTTTCTGCAATCAGCATAGCTTATTTGGTTTTTCGGGGCTTATTAAGTGGCTATTTTTATAAGGTGCTTTATTAAAGTTGACTTAAATACATGCCGGACATCTTTCTCGTTTTGAGTTTTGGCTAAAAAACGATTTTTAAAATCAGCAGTTTTTGGAGCCTCGTTTCTGCTGATTGTAATGGTTGTTCCTGGCTGATTGTACTGCCGTTCCTGCTGATAGTGTATCGTTTCTGCTGGTAGTGTTAATTTTTTTTTTTTTTTTTTTTTTTTTTTTTTTTTTTTTTTTGCCATAACTAATTTTGCTTTCAGTAGTTTTTAAGATCCCATTTCCTTTGCTTGTTCTTCCGTAGATAAAAATTAGATTTTATTCTAATTTTCGTTGTATTATATCAGTGTTTTCCATTGTTCCATTCTCATCAAACAAGGTTAATTTTCAATTGCAGCCTAGTTGGAAATACGAACCCGGGAACATCTCTTCCGGGAATCTTTTTATCATTGATTGATTTTTATTATGTGTATATTTATTTTGGGCGTGGAGTTTTGACTTTTTGCCTGGTCAAGGGTGAGAAGTTGTGTATGCCTAGTAGTATTATATATCATATTACTTGTAACGAATCAATGTTTTGGCGCGCTGCCGGGGAGGCATTTGCTACGATTTTCTATACGGACTTTGATCCTGAACCGTGTTTATTGTTAACTATACCATATTAAAAACACTCAAAATATTTTTCTTTTCTTTTTTTTAGTACATATAATATAAATTAAAAAACCAAAAAATAAAAATAAAGAAAATTGTCCATAAAAATTAAAATTCACTAATTGGTTAAAATACCAAATATAATATCTCAACTGAAGTATTATCATAATAAGTTCGGTGAACTATTGTGAGTTCCCACTCGAACAAAAGATTTAAAATTGCCTTCTGTGTCACTTATACGATATACGGCTCACCTCATTTCTGGATTGAAAGCTATAAAGTGGTTTAAGGAGGGTTGTTCTGGAACTACGACTCCGAAAGGAGAAAATAGCTTCGCGCTATTACCTACTCCTCCGATCAACTGTGCGTTTTTCCATTCTGAGAGCTACCGTGAAGTAAGATGATTATAAGGTTTAAAGTTGTCTATCTGATTTTGTCTATTTGTGAAATATGTTGTTAATAATTCGAAAAAACCAAAATAATCTTCTTTTTCTTCGTATCAGTTAATTCTTTCCTTATCACTCTATCTATTTAATTCTTATGACATCATTCGATTGTCGCCTTAAAGCGATTAAAGCATGTTCGGCTTGTGGAAATTTGCACACTTCAGCCTTTTGTTGTTCAAAAGAGAAACTCAAAAACAAGATTCTTGTTCCAATGCCCGGGAATCGTTCTCAACAACACATTAAGATTGAAGAATTTTGTTTCGAGTGTGGAGACCTGTTGCATGGTTCTTAATTGTCTAGAATGTGACCTGACCACGAAAAGATAATTGGAGAAAGCTTTTCAAAAGTTTCAAAATAACTTCAAGTCATCAATGACAATTCCAACGTTTGTTAAATGCTCCTCGAGAGCCATCGTTTCGACAAGACCCAGTGTCAATTCCTCACAAAAATCTCTCACTAATCGACGCAAAAAGTGTTGTTACGAGTGTGGTGATTCGTTAGATGGCATCTTTTGTCAACAATGCATGTAAGTCTTGTGGGAAAGGTGCTCATGTTGGTTATAATTGTCCACCGAAAACTCTGATTATCTCTAATCCGGAGACCAAACCAAACAAACATTAATGAGATCCCACAAGCCTCGGAAAATGTGTGCTAATACCGACAATTTTTGGTCAATGCAAAAATGTGTTTAAAATGAATATGACGGAGTTTGTTTTTATTGTACAAAGATTCGGAGTGAAACACCAAAATGTTTTAATCTCCATACTCATCTAATAACACTCCCGATTATTTCAAACCATTCTCCACAAAACCCCGACTCTTCTTATGAGAATTTTGAAAAACAATTCTTATTTTGGTTACGATTGTTCACCCCAAGTTCAGTTTATCCATCGGAAACGTGTTATCAATCATGACTTTAATTTCTCACAAAATTTTAAAGTTTTCAACAACATATCTTTGTTGTGACTATTGTGGAGGTTCCTCATGAGACTTTCAGTGTCAACCGATGAATGAAGACTATTATCATGAGCACAAATCCTTGGCTATTGATTCTAATTCTTTCGGTTTTGACAACTTCAAACCCGCAATTTTCCGTCAATCATTTCAAACCTCCTCAACCAATGAGCCACAGGAAGCTTTGCAAGCCCAAGAGGACCTAATAAAATCGATTGAAAGCTTTCTCAAAAAGTTTAATCGTATCTCTTTTGGGAAAACGCCTAAGGTTCTATTGCATGCTTGGGACAACTTTATTGAAGTTAAGCACGCTCAACCCGAGGGAAGGTGAAGAAAAGGAATTGCTTAGCAAACTTTTCAAGATGTAAAAAAATCATAAGTGAGAGCTATCTGAGTACATCAATACTCCGGCTTTGGAATCGCCCTTCTCGTCTACTGTGATGATGATTGATGACGAAGGACTATACCATTGAAATCACACCCTTTTTTCAACCGAGGAGCCCGTAAAACTCTCTATTATGGAGAATGAGCAATCTTGACACAATTCGCAACGAATCGGTCGAAATTCATGAGTCTAGTGTTGAAAATCCTGTGTCCCAATCCCTAAGGACGTCCAAGGTGTTCCCAAAGTGTGTGATGTGCCTTTTCATAACAATTCTCCACCTCTTGACATTTCAAAAGATCAATCTGAGGATTTCTCTTCGACTGATGAAGATATCCCCCCTTTTTCTCTAGTAACGATGTCGAGTATGTTGAGGCATCACCTCCCAATTCTGAGCCCGTTAGCTCAAAGGTGATGGAGATTGTTATTCCCGAAGTTGGAAGGATTGAGGATGACATTCTTTTAATCAAAGACGACACCCTTCGTGAAAAATTGTTAAATGTCAATCGTCTTGTTGCTAAAATCGAAGCATTAAAAGATAATCCCGTTCCATCTTCCGTTGTTGTGACCAAGTCTACTCAACATTTCCTAACCTTTTCGGGAGGAGACTAACACCTTTGATAATTCTTTGCCCGAATCGGAAACTTTCTGCTTTAATTTTGAAGAGACTAGTAGTGGCAGTACCACTACTCCTTCAGATTTATCTCTTCCAGATTATATAGCTTTTACATTGATAACGATTCATTTTAAAGAGAAAATTAGTGGCAGTACCACTAATCTTGTTGATTTTTCTCCAATATGATTCGTTTATCTTTGATCTTTCGAATGTTCAGTTTCCTCTAACGATAGGAGTGATTTTATCATGAGGAGTTCGCGATGAACTCGCTCAAATCTTATCTCCACCGGAGTTATGACCGTTTCTGCTTTAAGATGAGCCGAGCTCCCCCGGCAATCTTACAATGGATGTTTTTCTTGTGGGAAATATTTTCCAGAAGCGAACCAAAGTTCATGTGCTTATGTTTTGCCCACCTTGAGTTAGATTTCATACCTTCTGTTGAATCCTTTCGCTTATGTTGTATGGATACTTTCTCCCATTTCTTTTCATTCCCGTTATTCCACCTTATTCTTCTCACCTGTGGGGATTGAAGCACCTATTTGATCCCGGCATTTCAAAGTATCATTTTTCTAGGGGCTGGATGTATTCATCGGAGTGGAACTTCATGAAATTCAATATACTTGTCGTAGGTCACTGAAATGAAAGTCCGATGATAATTTTAATTTCCACTTGTTTCCTCAAGGATCCATAAATCCTTGTGATGGGTCAAGCATCGCGACCCTAAACAAGCGCTCTTGTTGGGGAGGCACCCATGTTATCATAGTTGTGATATAAATAAGTGTTGTTGTTGTGTAAAATTGTTGTCTTTTCATTAACCCGTGTTTCCATGTTGTTGTATTTGTTTATTGTCCCAGGATTGCCAGGTATTGTGAGACTACTCAGTTTTGTCATTTCATCAAAGAGTTTCCATCCTCAGCTTCAATTGGGAATCCGATATCCTAATTTTATCGACTTAATCGTTTATCTTTTTGCATACCTTCATAAACGGCCTTAGGATTAATGTAGTACCCTTCAAACATCGAGGACGAATGTTTAGTTCTAGTTTGGAGGGGTATTTCGATATGATTGTTGCCTGCAAGCATTGTTTACCACGTCACCCGTTTTACCACAAAATACCAAATAAAAAAAATGAAAAATTGAAAATTTTCAAAAATATAATAGTGTTTTGTCAAGTTTTGTTTTTCTTTGGGTAGAATACGAATAATTTGTGACTTTATATTTTCAGGCGTGTTGAGCCCTTAGCTAGTTCCTTTAGCCAAGCTTTCACGAATTCTATAGCTTTGAATTTTAATAATGTGAAGAACGAGAAATGATAGAGTTAAATATAAGTTTATGTGCCAAGCAAGATTCTTCTAAAAACTTATACAAGTAACTTGTGGTTTTCTCTCCCGTGAATTTCTAATCCACCTAATCATACGTACTCAATTTAATTCAACTAAGTCAATCGATGTTTTCAGAAAAAGCTTCAAATTTGTAACTTGAGTTTTCAAAAGCGAGATTTTATAGTGATTTAAAAGATAAATGCCAAAGAAGCATGAATGAAATGTGAATGCAAAAATGCATGAATATTGAAATTTTGCCAATGAAGCATGCAGTTGATATTATGGAGCAAGTTAAAGATGTGTCGTGATATCCCACTCCGCTAGCAACGAGGTGGGGGTTCAAACTAAGACGTCTTTACTTCTAGGGATTTGGTGTGTCGTGATATCTCACTTGGAAGAAAGGTCTAGGTGAGGGTTCAAACTAAGACACCAATCCTTAGCCATATTAGGAATAAGGTGTTGATGTGATTTCCCACTACGCTAGCAACGGGGTGGGTTTTCAAACTAAGAACACCGGTCGTTGGTTGTGATATCCTGCTCCGTTAACCACGAGGTAGGGGTTCAAACTAAGCAACGCATTCCTAGCTTTAAAGAACTTATGATTATGATGTTGAATATGTTGCAAAAAGTTCTAAAGTTTAAATCTCGAAATCAAGTTACGAAGTCTTAATAAGTTGTTGCTTTGAGTCATGATTCATTTTGAATTATGACTATGAAAATAAGTTGGTCTATGGTTAAATTAAAATGAGTACACACATTCAATCGTATATCCATGTTGGGAGTTGAAAATTCACAAGTCATAAGTATGAGGGCTTAACATCTAAACTTATATCAACAATGATCTTGTTTAATTGCTTAGCTTGGATCTTGTGAAAAATCGAGGACGATGAAATTATCCGTCAGGACATCCGTAGATCACTCTACGGGCGCTTCTCATTCTATGATCCCAGTGTTAACAAATAAAGAAAGCCAAACTTGTTAAAAAATGAGAAAATCCAAAAATATTAGTTGTAGTTAGTGTAAATTCAGAAAATGGTGAAAACGGGGCTTACGTGTTTACTTCATAACATTGCGTGAGGACACGCAATACCTTAGTTTGGGGGATTTGATAAGTGCTTAATTACACATATCTTTTACCTCTAAAAACGAGCTTAAATGACCAAAAACAGACAAAAACTGCCAAATATATGTTTGTTTTGCATTTGTATTGTGCAGGAAGTGGATATCAACAAAAAGACGAAAATCCAAGCAAAAAGCGACAAAAACCGGACACGGGATGGAAAAGTGTGTGAAGACGAAGCCCAATCAAAGTCAAGTCAACTCCGAGAAGAAAAAGCAAAGAAAAATATAACTTGAGGGGTCAAAAATGCCAAACCCCTAAGTTATATTATTAAGGAAACAAAGGCAGGGGCTGAATTTGCAAAATCATTAAAGATATAAGCCTAAGGACCAAAACTGCCAAAAGCAATAATGTCCTTTATCCTTGTAAATATAAACCACAGGGGCTGATTATGCCAAGTTGGGAAACTTCATTTATAAAAGAAAGAAAGAGGAAAAAGAGAATGAAAAGAAGAAAGATGTGGAGGGGCTTTTCTTGTACACAAACCAAACATACCCTTAATCATCTTCAACCTCTCTCTGTCACAAACCAACTTGTATAAACCCTTTTCCCAATCTCCCGCCAATACCAAAACCAGTCAGCACCCAGTTTTGCTCCCATACTTCTACCCTGCAACACTCCACCAACCACTTGACAAAACCTTCCTACTCACCCCACATGGCCACAATGCCAAGTTGGCAATCCAAGGGCATTTTCGATCCTAGGGATGAGAAAGGATGCAAGGAAATTAAGGGCCAGGATATATTGTGAGTTTATACTCACAATACTAGCACAAGGAAGCTTTATACTCAGCAAACAAACACAGTCAAGCTCAACAAAGAAAAGTCAATGAAAGTCAAACAGAAGACTTCAGCTTGTTTTTACTTTTTTCTTTGTATAAATAGGGCTAGTGAGCCATGTAAGAAAGTGTGTAATTTTTAGTGTGTAATTTTTAGTGTGTAATTTTTAGTGTGTAATTTTTAGTTTCAAGAGTGTAATTTTTAGTTTTTAATATAAAAAACTTTTTCCTTTCTGCAATTTGTAAAAGTTCCAAGTTTAATGAAATTTCAGTTTGTTTTGCAATTCGTGTTCCAAGTTTACATTACCTTAAGTTTGTTTTAAAGCTACTCATAAGCTCTGAAGAGTCTCTAAGCTCTTTATTTGAGCTAAATAAGTGTTAACTAAGTTTAAATTCTGCAAACCAGTTTAATAACCTGAATTACCTTTGCATTTGAATTGTGGAAAGCATTTTGGAAGTTGGTTGTAATGGAAAACCAAATGGACTCACACCCTAGCTTATTAATAAGCTAGGGAGCTTATAGCTGCCCTTTTGGGTTCCTCTTGTTTAGCTAGAGGTTCATTGTAAGTCTCTTATTTAATTCTTGCACTTTTCTTTAAGGTTACTGTAGCATTGCTTATTATTGTTTATTTCTGTCTTATTTTGCTTAAGTAGAAGTGCTTATTTTTGAGTTTTAGCTTAAAGTAGATATTAAGCTTTGTTTGCATATTAATTTTAAGTGTTTATATGCATTGGGTAAGTGTTGTTGTAATGTGCAAATGTGTTTTAAAGTTTAAGTTAGAATCTGCATGAGAGTTAAAAAAAGGGATAATTAGCTTTTTCATAAGCTCATTCTGGCTTATTTAGTGTTTCAAAATATCTTTTGAGTCTTAATTATTGTTCATTGAGCTTAAATCTCAATCTGTTTTTAGCTTATATCATCATAAGAATCCAATTGCTTGCTCATTTTTAAGCTCAAAAGTGCTTATTTTCAGTAAAATCAAAAAAATAGTAGTTTAGTCATTTGTGCTTATTGTGCTTATCCAAATGGCTTATTTAAAAAAGTGAATAGGTGGGCTTAATAAGGACTCATTAGTGAGCTTATTTCCAAAAGCACACTTTTCAGTTTGGCTTATTTAGGATTTTAGCTTATTTTCATTTTGGCTTATTTTAGAAAAAGTTAGAGTTTACTATATTTTGATGCAAATTGAGTTGAGTTAAGTTGTTTTTGGTTGAAAAGGCTTTTTGGAATCAGATTAAGCAACATATAAGCTTTCCAAAACATCTTTCCTTTTTCATTTTGGTTTAATTTTGAGCTTTTTACAGCTTATTTATTAAAAGTAAGTCCAAACCTTAACTTTCTGCAATCAGCAGCTTATTTGGCTTTTCGGGGCTTATTAAGTGCTTATTTTTATAAGGTGCCTTTATTAAAGTTGCTTAAAAACATGTCCCGGACAACTTTCGTGTTTTGAGTTTTGGCTAAAAACGATTTTTTTAAATCAGCAGTTTTGGAGCCTCATTTCTACTACTTTCTCTAATCAGCAGCTTTTTCGGCTTTTCGGGGCTTATTGAGTGCTTATTTTTATAAGGTGCCTTTATTAAAGTTGCTTAAAAACATGTCCCGGACAACTTTCGTGTTTTGAGTTTTGGCTAAAAACGATTTTTTAAAATCAGCAGTTTTGGAGCCTCGTTTCTACCACTTTCTGCAATCAGCAGCTCTTTTGGCTTTTTGGGGCTTATTGAGTGCTTATTTTTATAAAGTGCCTTTATTAAAGTTGCTTAAAAACATGTCCCGGACAACTTTCGTGTTTTGAGTTTTGGCTAAAAACGATTTTTTAAATTCAGCAGTTTTGGAGCCTCGTTTCTACTACTTTCTGCAATCAGCAGCTTATTTGGCTTTTCGGGGCTTATTGAGTGCTTATTTTTATAAAGTGTCTTTATTAAAGTTGCTTAAAAACATGTCCCGGACAACTTTCGTGTTTTGAGTTTTGGCTAAAAACGATTTTTTAAAATCAGCAGTTTTAGAGCCTCGTTTCTGCTGATAGTTATGTCGTTTCTGCTGGTAGTGCATCGTTTCTGCTGATAGGGTTAAATTTAATTTAATTTTTTTTTTATTTTTTTTTATGCCCGTTTTAGGTTTTGTTCTATTAGATTGTAATTTAGGGTTTCCTTATAACTAATTTTGCTTCCCGTAGTTGTTAGGACTTATAATCAATCAAAATCATTCTCACTCAATCTAAATCAAACCAAGATCAACTTTCAATTGCAGCCTCGTTGGGACATACGACCCGGGAATCATACTTCCGGAATCTTTTTATCATTGATTCTCTTATATATTTTATTTCTAGGTAGGTCTTGACTTTTTACCTTGGTCAAGGGTGAAGAGTTTGGATTTGCCTAGTATTTTATATATACTATATTGCGAGAACCAATTTTTGGCGCCGCTGCCGGGGAGGCTAGTGCTACGATTGTTATCCTACGTTTGATTTAAGTTTGTCTTATTGTGAATATATCATCTTAAAAAACACAAAAATATTTTTCTTTTCTTTTTACTAGTACATATCATATAAATCTAATAAAAAAAAATCAAAAATACGGCTCACCTCGATTCGATTAACAAACTAGACGGTGGGTATAAGGAGGGTTGTTCCAAGGAACTACGACCCGAAAGGAGATATAAGCTTCGCGCTATCACTCTCCTCCGCTCGCTTGTGCGTTTTTCGAATTGGGAGCTACCGTGAAGTAGGATCGATTATTTGGTTTAAGTCGTCTATCTCAATTGTCCGTTAAAATAAATTGTGAATAAATTTTTGAAAAACCAAAAAAAAAAAAAAAATTAGTGTAATTTTCTTTTTGAATTTCTATTTTGTGCATGCGCACTCGATCTCAGTCTCGTAATCCAAATTTGCCTCTATGGTTGATTGGGTTTTGAAATATGGTTAAGTCTGAGCTACCTGGTAAGTTTCTAATGCGGTTTTAAAGCCAACTTTTGTCAACATTTGACATTACAATTTTAATCAGTATAAAATGATAAGAAAAAGCATATCTAGTCTTTAGCAAAAACTAAGATGACTTGGGTGCTAAGTATTAATGCAATGCACAATTGTAGCTTACGGTATTTCTTAGACACTGTGGCTTATGGTATTTTTTAGACACCATGGCTTATGGTACTTCTTTTTGGACGTATGACTAATCAAGCTAAGTAAAAAAATAGTTGAAGTTCCACAAAGAGTCCTAGCGTATAATGTTTATATACGAAATAGAGTTTTAATCAGTTTTGTGTCATTTAGTTGTCTTAACATGTGAAGTTACTAAAGCGACAGAGCATTAGTATAAATAATGCTTATTTTCTATCATAGTTTTTTTTATATGCAAATGACTTGGGACATATTTGTGTAGTGGCTGAATTATTGGAAAATATGGAGTTGTATCACCTGAACAAGTTGTGTTCTCATACCCTTACAAGATTTCCAAGTTTAATCGTGTGACAACATATTAAAGCTTGAAGTTGCTGAATACAGATCTGCATACCCAAACTTGCTTTTTGCTTATTTTCCCCATGATAGGCAAAGGAATGACAGGAAAGTGTGTTTTGCTTGAAATATGGTGTATCAAATTATTTCACATTTTATAGTTTTATAGGCATCAAGTTTTTTTATTCTGTTGCGCCATTCTTTCATATGAGATGTTTTTTTTGTAATGCATATTTATAAAGGTAAATCATGGATACATCATTCGATACTTTTTTGTAACTCTATATTTTGCGCTGTATGCAATTGCTTTTGTTGCTGTAAAGCACATTTAAATTAGTTTAGTTTCTGTTTTGTAATAACAAGTAGCCTAATGCAATTTATTGTATCACTTTACTTTCAAAATATTACCTAAGATACATTCGTTTGCAAACACACCCCGTCACGGTACGCGGCGGGTCATTCTGCCCAACTAAAATCGACGTTTGCTAACCGTCCCGCAGCTAAGTGCTGGTTTACCAACTCGTTTTGGTACATTTAGAATGTGTGTGTGTAATTGTCTTCTTTTTTTCTCTTTTTTTGTTAGTTTATGTTCTTGGTTAGAAATAAATAAATTTAATACTCCATTCGTCTCAAAATTATTGTCTATTTTTGCTTTTTAGTTTGTCTTAAAATAATTGTCCACTTCTAAAAATAATAGTAAGATTTATTTAATTTACCATATTACCCTTAGCTTAAATTAGTATTTACAAATATAAAAGAAAACACTAATTAATTATCAAATGGTAAAACTATTTTTTTTCTTTCATAAAAATCAAAGCAGTATTTAATGCATTTTTCTTAAGAGGTAATGTAGAACCACATAACAAACTTACTCAGAAAAGTTTTACAAAAATGATTTGACATGTAATTATTTTTTTTTTTTTTTTTTTTTTTTTGTTGGCCTTCTCAAAGTTCTTTTGAATTCTCTCTTTACATGTATTCTATAAGTTAATGACAAAATCATTTTGTAAAACTTTTTGTGGAAGTTTGTTTATGGCTCTAGCATTTCTCTTTTCTTAAACTGTGTATTTCTTTTATGTGAACAATAATTTTGAGATGGATGGAGTATCGTTTAACTTGTATATACAAGTTTGGCAGGAATCTAATAAATCTTGAAAGCTAGCACGGAAGTTTGAGTTAAGGAATACAACACACGCGATTTCAAATTTCATTTAATGATTGCACGGTTAGATTGCAAGCCAAATAATACACAATGCAATAAACTTAGTGGTACATAACTATTGCACATCTAACGAGGGATCTAAAGAACTAACACATATTCATGTTAACGGGAATAACCTTAGTTCTAATAAAAAGCGCTTTGCGAGAGGTAACATGTGCTTATCTTTTATTTTGCTATGTTTTTCATATTTTATGTTTTATGCATGTTAGTTTTAAAATATAAATTGTTTAATGATTGATATGAACAAAGAATCTTTTACATGCTCTTTACTGCGGGATGCAGGGTTTTACGTGATCTTTTTTGTTGCACAGACATTCTGTAAACTCATGGATCATTTTAAACCGGTAGGTAACTACAAGGACTATTTATGTAACTTTTTGTCGCACAACAATTCCTATTATACATATGAAATTTGACTGTATTGCAAGTGTTCCTTACACAACGTCCCTCAATATTATCCAATGTACTACATCTATAATCGCAAGTAAAAGAGGGAAGTTTTTTTTTGCAAAGTTAGGAACTTTTTTGCAACACATGTAAATCAGAGGGATGTTTATGTATTTTTTTTGTTACACAAACAATCCCTATATTTAACTCAAGGTTTGTTTATTTAATCAAGAGTCAGTGGTATGGACCTTTTTTAGATAAGGAAAGCACATGGACCATTTAAAAAAGGTCAGCCCGTACTGTATACGACATATAGATATGAGCCTATACACCGTATAGATCTTCAAAAGCCCTAACTTCACTTCTGGTCGACATCCTATACAACGTATAGCTATGAGCTTATACGTCGTGTACGCTTTCATTTAGGACATCTAATTTCCAGGTCTTGACATATATACATCGTATAACTTTGAACCTATACGATGTATAGAACTTCTTATGTATATTCCTCATTTTAGCTTCTTTTTCGTTCTCTTCCACGTCTTATGTTCTATTGCTCTAGATTTGTACTAAATGCAAAATCCAATCAAATCAGTACCAAATAATATAAAAATGAACAATAAACACTTGATATTAAAAACATATATCTGATGATATCAAATATCCCCCCACGTGACCTCTACTTATCTTTAAGTAGACTCCATTTTTAACTCTTTTAAGTACAAACAAGAAAATATGAACTTGAATTTAACCTAATCTAGTATTATGCAAAGCCGAGTGTCTCAAAAAAAGGAAAATGAATAACACTAAGTCTTTCACTAATCTATGTGTTATATTTAACTATTCGCTCAATCTCTCAGTCATGGTGAATAAACTATCATAGGCTTGACCGCATTTCATCTCTTAAACATTAGAGTTAGGTCCAAATCAAAATAAAAAAATAAATTAAGCGTTGGACTATTTACGTTAGAGTTTTAACATGTGATATATTACAGTATTTGTGTAAGTTATATTTTCCAATATCCTTGGACAAACTCTTAAACTCTTTGATAGATATCTAAAAACATACACTACAACCTACTTATTTTTAGAGAGAGAGATTGGGTGACGGAGGAGAGGAGAGGAGAAAGAAAGACGAAGAATTAATAGATTGAGTATAAGGAGAATCACCTTCCTTTTCTCTTACCTTAGCCTCTTTATATCGGGAAGGCAGGAGGGACTAAGAGGAAAAAGGGTAATATTTCATATTGATTAATGTCCTTGTCTATTTATTGACTACTCCCTAGACTATAATTTAACTATATAAATGACCATGTAACCAACACTTTTGGTGTTTCTAACAATCTCCCCCTAAGGGGCGGTTACACTGGTCGTACAAAAACTCGAGGATCAATAGTCTTGGGGCATCCACCAACATACTTTTCCAATCATCTTAGCTGTTCTCTGCGCTTCATGACTTGATCAATCTTGTCCAGCATCTTCTTGGATCTTTTGATGTCCTTCTCATTCCAGTCACGTCCTTTCAACCTTTCATTACTGATGTCGAGTTTTATATACCCAAAATATATAAAAAATAAAATACTTCAAAGAGCAATTAAGAAAATTCCCTAAGGAAAATTCACTCTCAAAAATATATATAATATAATATATAATACGTATATTTAACCGGGTAAATATGATCACCCGGGTCGTTTCCCCAACGACTAGTGAAATTGAAACCTCGTTTAGGCTTGAATTCTGATTTGAATGAAGCAAAGATATTTTTGATAATCTATATCTACTAAATAAAAGCAACAATTAAAATTGAAAATTATAAGGAAATAAACAATTAAACAAATACGGGAAACAAATAAAACATGACGATTAAGCAAATAGACTAGAATTAAACCCTAAGATTGCAAACTAAATTTCTAAACCTAAGATAGGACAAAAGAAAATTTTAGGAAAAAGAAAAACATTTTTTTGATTATTTTTGAATTTAATATGAATTAAAAAACTATTTAAAACTAAATAAATCCTAAAAAAATATAAAAATCAGAAAATAATTGAAATTATATTTTTCCTAGGTAAAATAAGTAAAAAGAAAATTTTAGAAAAAAGAATTATTATTTTTGGCTTTTTAGATTTAAAGATATGATTTCTCTAAAATTTAAACTAATTAAAAACTTTTAAAAATAATAAAACTATTAAAGATAAAATCCTACAAATTTTATAAAAATTATACTAAATAAAGAAAATATGCAGAAATTTTATAAAAATAAAAGCCCTAATTTTTACTTTTTATTTAAACCTTAATTAAACTAATTAAAAGCTAAACCCTAATTGCTAATTTAAACTAATTAAAATTAATTAAACTAACTATTTAACTAACTAGGGACTAACTATGCAAATCCCTAAAGGACTAACAGGAAAGCTAACTAACTAACGGAGGGACTAACCTAGAAACTTTAAAGTTTCAATTCCTACCCTGAGGCTAACCCCCGACTACAAACTAAATCCAAATAAGCCTTAAAAATAAGTTGAGAACAAAAAGTGCTTAAAATTAAAAACTTATAAAATCAAAGTTGGAGATTAAGCTGGTGTGAGCAACTTTAACAAAAGCACAATAAGCTAAAAACCATTAATAAGCTCTAAAAGATCTTATTTATAAGCTGTCCTCAGAAAGTTGGTGTTTGGGCTTATTTTTACTTAAACAGCTATATTAAGCTCAAATTAAGCTCAATTTTAAAAAGGAAAGGTGTTCTAGATAGCTTATAAGTTGCTTGAGCTAAAAATGAAAAGAAAATAGAGCTAGAAACTCTTTTAAGCTACTGAAAATGATCATAAAACAAGCAAACTCAGAGATTAAGCCAAATAGCACAAAAACCAATTAAGCTCAAAAGCTCAATAAGCCAATTTAGACTTCAAGCTTTTGCAAACTAGAAAAACAACTAATGAGCTATGAAATTAAGCTATTAAAACAGTTATTACCACTAAGAAATCTAAAATTTAATCACAAAACTTTTACCCTACTGTTTTTGGTTTTTCAGGTTTTTTAATGACTTTTAATCTAAATTGTACTATAGTAAACTAATTTGGAAATGAAAATTAAGCCCTAATTTATATTAAGCTATATCTAAACTATATTATACTAGAAATTAAGCTCCTAACTCCTACAAATGCTTGCTTAAAATGAAGCTAAACAAACAGCTTACATACTCAGCATATGCTGAGTATGCAAATCAGTATGTGCTGATGCACTTGGTAAAATGCAATAACTCAAAGTGCAGATATCCTTGAGGGATAACCTGCACTTAGACACACACCTTGAGTGTTAATGAACACAAAGCAAGCAATGTCCAAGCCTTAAGGGCTTAGGATTGAATAATCACAAACAAGAAGCAAGGGACAAAGTACCCTGGTGCAGAATCAAGAAATATAAGTTCTAATTTGTTGTAAAATGAAAACTAAACTTTAAAATCTTTTGAAAACTTAATTATT
The DNA here is from genome assembly GCA_026074375.1 of Tanacetum coccineum. Taxonomy (NCBI): domain Eukaryota; kingdom Viridiplantae; phylum Streptophyta; class Magnoliopsida; order Asterales; family Asteraceae; genus Tanacetum; species Tanacetum coccineum. Next base: position 2,433 of record BQNB010061521.1, on the reverse strand, counting down.
TAAGATAACTCAGCTGAACATAATGAGAACTCCTAGCTACTTTGACTTTATAAGGTCAAAACTCCTAATGCCAAACACTCCTTAAGATTATTGACAGATTTGAAAAGCTTCATGAAATGAAATCTATTTATCAAGAGCCTAACACCAGATGATTTTTAGCTTATAACAAACCTAATTAACTCTAATTAACAACTAATTAAGCAATAATCTAAGATTTAAACTAATTTTCTACTATTTTTGGTTTTTTAAGACTTATATGACAAATTATATAAGAACTATGATCTAGACTAAGAAAATCAAAAACAGATGAACAATTAGGACTATTAAGCTAAATGATCCACAAATAAGCACTAATAAGCTAACTTAATAAGCAAATAAGTAGATCTAGGATATAAAGCAATAAGACAACTATCTAAGCTAAAAAGCAAGGAAAATAAAAAGAGACTTACTTATTCCTCTAGCTAAACAAGAGGTCCTATTGAAAGGCAGCTACAAGCTCTCCTAGCTTATAAATAAGCTAGGAGTTAAGTCCATAGAGATCCTTCCCTTACTGATCTCTCTTCCAAATAAGCTCATGAATTCAAATCCAAAGGTAAATAGAACTTAAGCTGATTTATTGAATTTAAGTATGATTAAGACAATTTTAAGCTCAAACCTAAGCTTATAGACTTAAGTGAGCTATAAGAGCTTATTGAGAAAATTTGGCTATTTAAGAGATCTTATGAGTAAAGAGAAAAGAGAGCTTATAACTAAATTAAACTAAATTTCATTAATTAAAACTGAATTATATTCCTTCAAGAGAAATTACAACTGAATTTAAAAATTACATTAAGCTTAAAAAACAATATTAGGCTAAAAACTAGAAAAGGAAAAAGATCATGAACATTAATGTGTGTGTGATGAGGGTGCTATTTATAGCACCATGGTGAAGCTTCTAGGCCTCCTGAATCCATCTCCTAGCCTTTAATCCGGGCCCTTGATTCTTCTAATAATTGCCAAATGATTTTGAGCCGTTTGATCAAATTTGTGTGTTTTTGAGGATCGCCAACGTGTCATTCCATTGATGTGACATTATGTTAGTTATGTGAGTGAGTTTAGTGTAAAACCCACGTCCCTTGTGTGCTTCTCCATTGATGACGTGGTTTGATCATGAGAGTGAGCTTAAGTGAGCAATGATTTGACTGAAATAACCCTTCCATCTTGCTTAGGATCCTTTGAATTGACCAATGAAGCCCATAATTTCCATTTGCCCCTTGCTTTACCCTGGCTAGTGAATTTGGGGAAGAAAGGTGAATAGTAACACCTTGGCGCCCAATTTTA
>BQNB010061520.1:3529-36452 GCA_026074375.1 Tanacetum coccineum | reverse complement strand
GGACGACCCCTACTTATTTTGGATTTGTGCGGATCAAGTGATTAGACGATGTGTTTACGGCCAAGAAGCCGTTGATATCCTCACACTTTCCACAATGGACCCACCAGGGGACATCATGGCACCGCTAAGAAAGTCTTTGATTCTGGTTTCTATTGGCCAACGATTTATTGCGATGCCCATGACATGGTAAAGTCATGTGACTCATGTCAACGTCAAGGCAAAATCTTGCAAAAAGACGAAATGCCTCAAAACGCAATTCAAGTATGCGAGATCTTTGACGTATAGGGCATCGACTTTATGGGACCGTTCCCGTCTTCTCGAGGGAACAAATACATTCTCGTAGCCGTTGACTATTTGTCTAAATGGGTTGAAGCAAAAGCGCTCCCTACTAATGATGCTCGAGTTGTCGTTAAAATTTTAAAATCTCTCTTTGCCCGATTTGGAACTCCTCGTGCTATAATTAGTGATCGCGGTACCCATTTTTGCAATGACCAATTCGCGAAGGTCATGCTTAAGTATGGTGTTACCTACCATCTTTCTACCGCGTATCATCCACAAACGAGTGGACAGGTGGAGGTTTCATATCGTGATTTGAAACGTATCTTAGAAAGGACCGTAGGTGAAAATCGTGCTTCATGGTCCGATAAGTTAGATGATGCATTATGGGCCTTCCGTACCGCTTTCAAAACACCCATCGGGTGCACTCCTTATAAGCTAGTATACGGAAAGGCTTGCCATCTTCCTATCGAACTTGAACACAAGGCCTATTGGGCCTGGAAACATTGTAATTTTGACCTAAAAACCGTAGGTGATCACCGAAAAGTTCAAATGAATGAATTAAATGAACTCCGAGATCAAGCTTACGAGAATGCTTTAATCTACAAAGAGAAAACGAAGAAGATTCATGACTCCAAGATTAAGAACCGCATTTTCAACGTTGGTGAACGAGTTCTTCTCTTCAATTCTTGATTAAAGATTTTCTCGGGCAAGCTTAAAACCCGTTGGACCAGACCATTCACCGTTGCTTAAGTTTTCCCTTATGGTGCCGTCGAGTTATCTCAAACTGACGGACCAAACTTTAAGGTGAATGGTCATAGACTTAAACATTACTTTGGAGGGGACATACTACCTATGGTTGTCCCGGATCTCTAAACTTTCCCCAAGGACCACTAAATTTGGGGGTCGAGTCAGGCTCGTGACTCAGTTAACAAAAACAAGCGCTTCACGGGTGGCAACCCATGCTTATCCCTAGTAGTAGTATGTTAATGAATAAGTGTGATGTGAGGAGGCTCGCCTCTTCCTTTCTTGTGTTTTGTGTTTTGTGTTTTATGTTTTATGTCCAGGATTGCCCCGATTTTGAAGGCTCTCGTGCTTGTGGTTTTGTCCATCGTTCACTCGATCTTCAATCCTTCACATGCTTATATATGGGAATCCGATATCCTAGATCTTATTGATTAACGTTTATCTATTAGCATAATTAATAAACGGCTTTAGATTTGCGTAGAGACCCCTTAATATTTAGATTATGCCTTGAAATTAGTATGGCAGTGACAGTCTCACATTGAGGACAATGTGTAGTTCTAGTATAGGGAGGATCTTTTGATTTGATCTTACTTGCATTTGCCTTGTCTTCACGTAACCCCGTTTTGCCACCAAAAATAGCAAAAATATGCCAAAATTAAAAAAAATTAAGTGTTTTGACACGTAGTTTTGTCTTTTTAAGGTATAAATTTTGACTTGATCGAGATTTTGCTAGTCTTTTATACAAGAAGCTTTAAAACGCGAATTCTATCTTGAAAAAGCCAAGAGTTTGCAAGTTTCCATGATAGACTTTAAATATGCTAAGCTTGTTTTTATTAGACTAAGAATTCGCGGATCTTTTTAGGATCTTTTTATTTAAAGATTTAAATTACGAAGAGACGAAAAATGATAGAGTTTAATATAAATATAGAAATGCTAAGACCATAGCGAGAGTCAGTTTGGAGCAACTCTTCATAAGGCTGCATCAAGAGAGGTTAAATTGTGACAGGTTTCTTTTTTCACCGCAATCACAGCAAATCAAACAGGCTCTCAAAATAACATATTGAATAATATACAAGCGGTTACTAATAGTTTTTATAGCGCGATCACATCATACACACACACAAATCCCATATCGTAGAGATTCCTTCTGGTGAAAGTAAGGTACACATCGAGGTTTTGTTAGTGTTGTGGGGAAATAGACTACCAATTCCTGATGGCTCGCTACCGTTGTCTAGGTAGTTAAAAGACCACAAGACTTGAAATTTAGCTATAATAATTATGTATTAAATCGATACCGAAATAAGACCACTACCTCTTGCCGGTTCACAACCGATGTGGTAGTCATTTTAATAGGGTGGGAGGTAATAAAAAATAATAAGTAAAAAATTGTGGCTCGTAAAAGTTTTTACTAGCTGTCTTGGTTGCAGCTCACAACCGTATGTGGCAGACTTCAAAAGAAGCCCTATAGTTAGAATAACTAATCTCAAGATGATAAAAGTTTGTTGCCATATCTTGCTGCTCAACAACCGATTTTTGCAAGCCTATTCAAAAAGGTCGAGGATCACCGAAGTCGAAATAAGACTCCTGTATCATGGTCGGATGTTCTCGCATACCGATGGAGAGGCATTGTTTAAAGAGGAGTAAAGGAGAAAAACAAAAAAAAAAAAGAAAGGAGGAGCAAAGGTTAATGTGTTGCTATTAATGAATAAAAAAAATAAGAATAAAGCCAAATTATTGACTCCGGTGATATCTAAAAAAGCCTCTGTCCTATATCTACGTAGCTGAGATTGTTTCAGATGAAATAGAAAAGGAAAACCCTAAATCAATAGCGAAATTAGTGTAGACATTATCTGCATTTCATGTCATTTTACGACATCTCTTATATTGTCCCACTATTTATGTGTGGTCCGATATCCGCGTTTAATTTTAAACTTAAACTATTAAGAGAAATCGCGTAGACTAGAATATAATCCAATAATGTAAAGGTCATCAAATAAGATAAGGCTTTAGCAATCCATCAAGTAATATATTAATTATTAGAAAAAATTATCAACATGGCGTTTTTTATTTCTATAGGTTACTTTAAAAGGGTTACGTTTTCCCGCAATAAAAGTACATTTGGAACATACACCATCTCACGAAATACCTAGACATACCATAGGACTTCAACCAATAACCCACTTTAAACTTTAACACAAAAATTATAAAATCTTGTGTTAATAAACCCACTAGGGCGGATATACACGAACATATTTTCTTAAAAGATTTCCGAATGATCCCTAATACCTGTATAAACAAGCTACTATGTAATTACGGAATGGTACTTAATTTTTTCCTAGTAGCTATACATAAAGGTTAATAAACCATTTGCTCTCTCTTTTTGCCTTAAGTCTGGATACCCGTTACTACAAAGAACATACACAAACCATTAAGATTTTCCAATCTTCAGTAAATCTTGTACAAATTTTGAGTAATTAGAAAGCATGTACTTTAGTTGTTTTAACATAACAATGTGTAGTTAACTAGGAGATTGCAAAACCACTAGGATTAGAGTCGGTTTGGTTTAGTTTGTGTGACTAGGAGGTATAACTAAGTACTTGTCTATAAATACACACTCACACTTGACATTTTACACTCTTACAACTCACACTCACTCAAACAATAAACATATATTACTAATAGAGCCCCTTCTCTTATTCGGGTGGCCCCGACACGGAGACAAAATACCAACAAACAACCCTCTTCTAATTCCAATTCTAACACAAAATAACCCTATAGGTATTCATACAAGTCTAATAAGGTTTACGAGCTAAGGCGTTTGGTATTTGGAATAAGCCTTGAGCATTGGTTGGGTCATTTCGAATCGTAGTGCATTTGGTTGCTTGCCCTAGCTCGAAAACAAGCCTTAGACTCATTGTAAGTCATGTTAAACCCGATACAAACTCATATGATACGTGATTCCTTCGCTAACATAGGCAATGTGTCATGTGTATTATATAAAATAATCATGCTAGGCATGAGTCGCGTGCACTATTTTTAAATGCAAACATACCATGTTATATGCAATTGTTATCTGCGTATATATTATCTTGTGTTGTGTTAGAAATGTTTAAGGAAACATGTACTAAAACGATTAAAGGAAAAAAAGTCGTTAAACGATATATGTTACGCCCAAATAGAAACACCAACGGGAACGTAACTCCATTACACACGAATACTTTGTAAATCACTATGTTAAACTTTCAAAAAAATAGTAACGGTGTGGCTGGGAATGCTATATGATTCGAACATATGATTTGCCTGTATTTGCACGAGCCCATATATCAACTAAATAAAATGTAACATGATCACAAGGCTGCACTTATCGAACCATATATGTTACTCATTAGTTAAAGTAACGGGCACAATAGGCCTTCTCAAATCCATAACAAGCCACGATTCATGCACAACACGATCCCAATGCCCAACTTAGTAAGTCTTCACGGCTTATAAATAAGCTCACAAGAGCTTATCAAGTGCTAAAATAGATCTTAAACTCATTTGGGATAACGATATGCTTAAGAAACCTTAAAGGGCAACTATTAGGCCCATTAAACCCAAACAAGCCTAGCAGGCCCAACAGGCCAAAGGGCCATGTAGACTCGACAAGCTTATTAAAAGCTCGTACGTATAGCATAATAAGAGACCTTACGCAAGCCCAAATGAAACTATATAACGACCCCAGTATGGTTAAGAAACCCCAACGGTCCTTAAAATGGCTCATTTAAAGCCCATTAACCAAAGAGTTAAGCATACTCCTTTACTTAATTAACCGTTTGTTCGAACTCATAAAACCCATAAAGCCACAAATACGCCGTTCGATCGAAAAAAAATAAAAACACTCGAAAATCAAAAACTGCTTATTTGTAAGCTTAAGCAGATTTTAAGGATTACTATAACCTAGGACAAGTTAGTGGACCTAAATGAATTAAGCCTAAACGTGTATAACATCGGTTATTAGGAGGCTCGAAATGTGCTCCAAAAATGCTCCATTATTTCACGTAAATATTAATTTGCCTTTATAAAATAAGCCAAAATACAACGAAGAAAAGTCTACTTAACAGAGTCAAAGTACCTAAAATAAGCCTAATGAACTAGAAAAAAAAGGTTTATATTAGTGTATAAACAAACCCGTTTTACAAAATCATTTCGTGTAAAGGTGTATTGGGGCTAAACGAGCCCAATATGGCCTAGTAAAAAAGCATCATCCGAGCTGATAATATAAGCCCCAACAGTTTCCTATAAAACTGAAAATATAAGCTTAACAAGGTATGCGTATGGTAACTATTTATATAAACAAACATACATCTGTAGAATATAAACCTCTACAATACATATTGGACCTTAATCGTTGTCTACGTGGTTAGTAAAGCAGCATGTGAGGCTCCCCAACACTATCGCCAACACTGGAGGACCCCCCGACGCTTTGCATCACCCGCAACAACTCCCTTCGCCAAAAGATAAACTATGCCGGAGCTCACCAAAACAGTCAACGATTGTCGCAACAACAACCGCAGAGTACACCACATGAAAACAAGACTAGAAAATTAATAGTGTGCCTACCAAGTCGAACCCAGCCCAGCTATCCCACACCAAAAAAAACCCAACCATATTCTGTCATCCTTAAACCCCAATGACCACAAAAACAACCCACCTCAAACAACCAAACGTACCGGCCACCATACTGGTTCTCCCCCACACTTGTATTGTAATCCTGGCCCCCACTCCAAGTCCCATTACCGAGTGTGACCGCCCCAGTCAAAGAAATAAACCGTACCCCTAACCACTAAGGACCCTGTCCCATTAATATAAAAGTTTCGTCAAAACACTCCCCAACATTTATGGGGTGGCGTGTAACCAACCTAACTAATGTGAACCGATTAAGAGAGGAGACCTTTATAAATGTAAAGGACCTAAAAAAGTGAAAATACTTGAAACAAAAAAGTGTATGGGGGTAAGAGATCCTAAGATGTAAGAATGTGTGGGGTACAGAATACACAAACTAGCAGAAGGCACACCAGGTTCCAGATTGCAGTTACATTAGTCTATCATTTAAAGGACCCAAAATCATGCCTCCGGATTATCCATATGTGTAGTGAGAACTGATGTGGAAAAAAATCTTATCCAAAACGCCAGACCACACCCCCAGAACATCTAACTTTCTACTGACCCCAAAATAAAAACCTGCCCCACCTCCACTTCCAACTATCTGCAAGCAGCCGACGCAACTTCACCAGTCTTTAATACCAAAAACAACCTAGGACCGCACACCCAACTGTGCCATCCACTCGCACTTTCACACGCTTACGAAATACATAATATTACGATATAGACTCCTCACGTACCGACTCTCCACTCATCCACTACCCATAAACGCTAATAATAATCCACCAACCATCGTGGACAACGTAATACACGATAAATACCAAAAATTCTATAGAGCAATTGCGACCTAGTAGGGAGATACAATGATAAAAGGGGTGTTACAAGTTGAATATTAATTAACATTATTAGTAAAGAACCACAAACATAGACAAATTAAAGTAGAAACTCACAAAGCAAACCATATCGGCATATGCTATTGACAATACGCCGTCCCAACACAACACATACTAGATATACAGTGGCCCGTTTAGATTATGGAAAAAATACCTCAAAGGAAAATGATGGATACACGGGGGCCTGAAACACCAAGTCAAAGCTGAAACACAATTATCAGAGGAGACTATTTTACCTAAGGTTGAGTTCCAAAGCCCCGATGTTATTAACCAATTCCTAAATGATTTACAACTTAGGGAGAATATAGCATGCATGTTTACAAAATTGGACGCAAGTGTACATTTTATTACAATGATTACTTGTTTTGCCTAATTCCGCTCTTAAGTAGCCTGAATAACCCCTGGTTCCCTTTATCATTTGAACTAGTCAATTACACTGGATTGTAAGACGCGAATTTTATCGTAATGATCAATTTGTGGAATTGACATCCCATTCGGTGGATTACTATCGTATCACCGGTGAAGGAAGAACGTTATAACTTGTTATTTCTAAATGGATTTCCCGGTTAGAGACATGCAATTCCTGGTCATTAATACATTGCAATTTGTTGCATCATCTACATGTCGAGGCATCAGTGTCATGATGATTCTTAAGAAAACGTAGGTAACTTTATGATAGTAATATATTTATTGCAAAATAATACACATGGGGAAATCTTGCGGACACTCAAAAATCCTAACTATTGAATTATCATAAACCTATGAATATTATTCCATCACACAATCTTCGACCAAACTGTTATTGTTGATGGGATTTTAAGGATGGATTTAAAAGCATGTATACTCGTACTTCCCTTTTCTCAGGTCACATAAAAAGGCAGCATAAATTGACAGGGGGGGTTGCTCATAAAATACATTGGTTGGGGTGGAAAGTTGGTGGGGAGGCACGAGTTCTTTGGAAAGAGAGACAGAAGCTGAAAGAAATGTAGCGAATGTAAAATATTTGGGTAACATTTGTTTATAAGACCCGAGGTAATCGTTTTGTACGTATTAATTAGTGGGAGTTGAGTATTTGTCTGCTGAAGGGGTACGAATTTGAAACCATAGAAGCGATTATATGTAGCTGAAGGGCAAAGATAGTGGCATAATTGTTAAACTCCAAGATTTAGATCTTAGTTAAAATGAACACCTTAAGTGGTCGTGGTTCTCATATGCTTATGTTGCTATAGATACATAAAGTAACAGCCCCTTGTATATTCAACATTTCCGCTGCGACCGTAGCCAGATATGGGGGTTGTATTACATATTGGTACCATAGAGCCAAGTTAAAAAAAAGAACCAGGACAAAAAGTATTAGATCTGGTACTAGTAACATTTATCAAACACTATTATCACAAATGGGGATTTGCGAGGGAGCATATCAATCATTGCTTGTATTACGATCTATCTACATTATAGTGCTTAACATGATTATAGCACCGGTCTTTAAGCGATTATAATTTCTAAGTGCTTACATTATTATATACAAGAAATATAAACATATAAACAAGATAATAATATTACTAAAGGATTCCCAAATAATTAACCTCCATTGACAAAATCATAGGTGAAACATAAAAACAAACAGATATTTCTAGTTATACGAAAAACATATAAAAGTTATTTTTTCTTTTAAAGCAGTCATGTTACAATCATCTCTTTGCATCTCAGCTGTATACCGTCTACACTTCTGTGTTAACCACCGACTTTGAGCCCGGTAGAGGCCATTTCGGGGAGCCGATTGAAGATGAGATATCTGAGGGATGCATCCCACAGGATCATTACGAGTATTAGGATAAGAGGAATCCCAAAGCGAGCCAGGAAGGCCCTCGACCATCAATCACCGATTACATAATGACCAAAGGCCCAGAGTGACCACAGACACCACCAGTTCCTGTATGGACGAGGTATGAGCGTAAAAAGCCTATGATCGTACATTGCACATGATACCTGACTAGTGACAGACCGTATATTACCCTGAGTATATACCATTTGGATGATGATCATTAGTTCCAGGCCTAATAGGAGTCAGCCATTACCTCCTATAGATTCACCGACTGCAGAGTCTCTCCCAGAAATAATGTTACTAAGAGTTCAGATCTCAAGAGGATCCAAGGATAAGAGGATATGAGACAGGAGCATCGGTCCGGTTGACTATCCTATTGACGGTAAAGATGAAGGAATGATGATGACGGTGATTCATCTAGGGATGACGCTGATGGTGAGGATAAGGATGATGAAGACGAGGAGGAGGAGAGATCACTAGCTCCGCCGACTCATGCAATATTGTACTGTTAATGACCTTTTCCCCACCTGAGGGAACAAAGCCCCAGTTATACCACCACCTCCATGACATTATTAATTGGGCTAGAATTACCTCCCAACACTCAAGACTTCTCATAATCTCTCTCTTACCACACAAGAGGCAGAGAGTTAGAACAGACTTCAGGCCATGACTACTCCATCTCCATCACCTACCTACACCTCACCTACACTCCCCTCTACAGAGGAGCAACTGTTCAAAGACACATGCCCCACCCACACATTCATTACCACCATCCTTGTATCCTATCACCCTTACTACCATCATCTGGGTGTCCAACCCAAATCCAGACACTCAGGATAGCATCCACTCAGGCCCTTATTAATGCAGTTACTGCCGCATTACCATCACCTCCACTACCACCACTACCACCATCTCTATACATACCACCACCTGTTGACTGTAAGGGTGAATATTCCCGACAGAGCAGCTCCCTTGCAAGAGGTGTATTTTTTCCACCCTAGCTCCAGATACGAGGTCGGGAGAGTTCTACTGCTAGACCTACAGGAGGTCAAGGGCTATATTAGGGGTTTGTCCAGCACAGTAGATGCGAAAGAGAGGCGATAGGGGATTTGGGAGATTTTGGGAGGCATTAGTATAACTTGGGTAATCCAGCAGAGGCAGTATACCAAACTAATAAATAGAGACAAACTCTACTGACAACATCAGGAGGAGAGGTCAAATACTAGGTGTCAAGATCTTGCTTAGCTCTATAAGCATGGATATACAGGGACTTGTATGCTTTTACTAAGGATGCTCATGATAGTAGTGGCTCGATATATCACAGCGAGTCGAATGGACTCGCAGCGGGTCAATCTACTTATGTGGGATAGGAATTCTCTCCCAGGGAGACAGTATGGAAGGTGAGGAGGAGGCCTATGCTTCTCGAGAGGCGTGGGCTCACCTCAAATACGGATGATCATGTGACTCATCAGGGAGCTCAAACCAATTATTGTAATCATAGTGTGTATGCACATGAGACCCGATCTCCAGGCACACCAGACACAACTACAGCTGTAGTGTAACTCTCCATTCAGACACAACATCAGATACATAAGACTCCTTTAGATGCTCCATGCTGAGTTACCAGCGCTTTGAGAGACAGACCGTAAAGGCGCAAGCACAATGGTAAGACTCCTTCTGAGTCTTAGAGACAAAAGGACAGAGATAGTGAGACATGCAGCCGAGTTCATAGACTACGAATCACAAAGGAGATCTAATAGCTAGACCAGAGCAAGGATTTCCAGATCACCAGGATGCTTTTCTAAGGTGCTGACAGTCACATCCGTGATTTATTTAATTTTATTCTTGCTAGGGTCATTGTATAGGCATGTTAAGTATTAGGGGTTTTCCCCGCTAGCATAGCCTTAGATCTTTTGTATTGTATTTTGTGTAATCTAACAACTATTTCATGTAAAAATTTCAAAGTTATGAATGAAATGGATGTGTTATGTCATACTATATACCTCTCTTGTATTGATATCTCATCTATACATTATTATATTCTGTCATATAACCTCATGCCTTGTCTTTTGTGATCTAGACAAATCATGGCACCTATGACCAGAAGAGGACCGAATACCCCTGTTAACAACACCAACCCAAACAACAAGACTCCAGAATCCATTCCAAGCACTGATTGACCAGCTCTTTTGTGAAACTCCACCAACTGGAGAAGGAAGCCACAGTTCACACGAGGATAACCAAAGGAACGTGAAAACTGCGCGCCCTTGTTTTTATGCTGACTTCATGAAGTGTCAACCTTTGAACTTCAAGGGGACTGAAGGCATGGTCGGTTTGACTTGGTGGATTTAGAAGATGAAGTCAGTTTTCAATATCAGTGGTTTTGCTATTGAGAATCAAGTAAATTATTGCCGACCTAGCCTATGTTAGGTGCTGCTATGACTGGTGGAATGGTTCAGATAAGAACCTTATGTCCAGAGGCATATGTCAATGACTTGAGGAAGAACTCAAGAAAAAGATAGACGGACAAGTATTTGTCCCGCAAGTGAAATCTAAGAAATTAGAAATGCCCGAGCTATGGAACCTAAAAAAGTGCAAGGAACGATAGTTCCCATCATACACTGGAACATTTATCCAAGAGCTAACCCTGAGATTACCAAGTTTTGTTGCAAACGACAACCGAGAAGGTTGAAAAGTGACATCATAGGACTTACTGACAACATTTATAGGGAACGTCAATCTTCAGACCTAACGACGGAGGATTGAGACTATTGATTTGGCCCAATGACTTATTAGAGGATCAGACACACACACGCGACAACTAAGCAATGAAAAGGTAAATTGCGACAACACAAAAGCGAAGGCGCTGATGATTCATCCAAAAAACAAACACTAGTCACAGTAACAACCATCAACGAGGTCAGAATGGTCCGCAAGGTCTACAATATGGAGACAGCTAAAGTGCCTTTCTAGGGGGACCTTTTCCTCAAGTGGCACCAGGTGCTATTTTCACAAATGGCCCGTTTGATTGATGGCGGTTGTGTTTTTGTTGAGTTGGGGATTTATTGGGTGTGTGGGGGTGGGATTTGGTTTGTGTTAATATGGTGTTTTGTTGGGGGTGGGGGGGGGGGGGTGGTTTGTTGTGTGTTTTTGTTGGTTTTGTGTGTTTGTTGTGGTTTTGTGGTGGGTTTTTGTATGTGGGGGGGGGTGTTAGTTTATTTTTATGGTGGGGGGTGGGTTGTGGGTGTTGTTGGGGGATTATATTGGGGGGTGGGGTTGGGGGGGGTAATTTTGGGGTTTTGGGGGTTGGTAATAGGTGATTTTTTTGAATTGAGGGGTTGATTGATTGTATTTGGGCTGGTGTTGTGTTTGAGTTTTTTGGTAATGAGTGGTTTTTTTTTGGGGGGTATTTTGGGGGTTTTTTGTTGGGGGGGTTGTACTTTTTTGTTGTTTTTAAGGATTGGGGGAAATTAATTTGCTTGTGGTTGGTTTGGTATTTGTTTTATTTTGTACCCAAGAAATGCCACAAGTGCACAATGTAGGGCATTTTGCTCGCGATTGTCTGAGTACTGGTAATAACAAATGTTGTTAATACTCGAGAAAGGGAAATGGGGCAGCTCCCAAGGGAAATGGTTGATTTGAAGATGTGAGCACCAGGGGCATTCAAGAGAGATGTGTCCTAAGTTGAAGAATTAGGATGAAGAAATGGGAATGCTACAAGGCTAGGTTTATGCATGTGGGAATAGGCCGAAAAAAGTAAATGCACCGGAAACCAAGATGCCAATGTCGTCACGAGTACGTATCCTCTAAATAGACCCCTATGCATCTATCTTATTCGACACTGGTTCCGATAGAAGCTTTATATCCACTCAATTTAATTCCTTGATTAAGCATCGCCCAACAACCAGTTAGAAAATTGTTATGATGCGAGTTATCATGATGGGAAATTGTTTTGGGATAGACACATTATACGAGGTTGCACTTTAAATTTCTAGACCAATTCCGTTTCAAACATAGATCTATATGCCCGTAGAACTGGTAGGTTTCGATGTCATAATCGGGTAATTCTTGGTAAGAAGATGTCAACTGCCGTAATCGTGTGTGATGAGAAACTTGTCAAGTTCCTTCCTATGGACTGAAACATTGACTTTTTGTGCAACGAACGTACAATGGAGAGAACTCGAGTATTGATAGTGTATCGTCATGTTCAAAAGCTCAAGAGTACATGAGGCAAAAAGGATGCCAGTCATTTTAAGCACAGATATCCGCACAAAAAGAGGTAGTACAAGTCAGGAAAGGCAACAAATAAAGGACTACCAATCGTCCGAGATTTTCTGAAGTATTTCCGAGGACTTGCCCAGGAGTCTTCCTCTAGGCTCGACAGTGGATATTCTAAATCGACTTAATTTCCAGGAAGCCGCACACGTAGCCGAGCACCGAAACGATTGGCTCCTCATGAGATGAAGGAAATATCAGAACAATTACAAGAGCTATTTCGGTAAAGAATTCCATAGAGCCTAGTTCCTCACCTTGGGGAGCCTCGGTCTTGTTTGTCAAAAAGAAGGATGGGTCATTCAGAATGTGCATTGACTATCGAGAGCTAAATAAGATGACAGTAAAGAATCGTTATCCACTACCAAGGATTGATGATTTGTTTGATCAACTTCAAGGATCCATCATCTATTCGAAGATAGATTTTGAGGATCAGGAATATCAACAACTGTAAGGAGTAGAGAACAGAACATTCCAAAGACTGGCATTCCGAAACTCGGATATGCCATTACGAGTTCCAGGTTATGCCAATCGGATTGACATAATGCACCTGTGGTATTCATAGGACCCATCATGAACCGTAGTATGCAAGCCTTACTTGTATAAGTTCATAAATTGTCTTCATTGATGACATACTGATTTATTCGAAGGACGAGAAAGAGCACGAAGAACATCTTAAGGCAATTCTGAATTGCTTAAAATGGAGCAGTTGTTATGGCTAGAGTTTTCAAATGCGGTTTTGGATTCTGAAATCCTAGGGTCCACCAACGAGATCGCCAATTCATAGGACTTGCTGGATACTACTTTGAAGATTCATCGAGGGATTCTCAAAGATTGTTAAATCAATGACGAAATTTACTCAGAAAGGAATCAAGTTTAATTAGGGTGAAAAGGAAGAGAACGCTTTCCAGTTAATAAAGCAGAAGTTGTGTAGTGCACCAATTCTGGCTTTATTTGAAGGGAGCGAAGACTTTGTGGTCTACTGTGATGCGTTGTGCAAGGGTTTAGGTGCTGTATGATGCAGAGAGAGAAGGATGCCTATGCTTCTCGACAACTAAAAAGTTCACCGAGAAGAACTCACACTCATGATTCAGAACTTGGGTCGGTAGAGTTTTCCCTAAAGATATGGGAGACACTATCTATATGGAACAAATGCACCGTATTCACTGACCATAAAAGTCTACAACATATTCTCGATCAAAAGGAGCTTAACATGAGGCAACACCGATGGCTTGAATTGCTAAGAGACTACGATTGTGACATTCGTTATCACCCAGGGAAGGCAAACATAGTGGCCGATGCATTGATCCGTAAGGAACGGACTGAGCCATTACGAGTTCGAGCCTTGGTTATGACTATTGGCTTAAATCTTCCCAAACGAATTTTAGAAGCTCAGATCGAAGCCCTGAAAACAGAAAATCTTGTAAATGAAGACGTAGGCGGGATGCTCAGAAAGGATATACCCAAGGAAAGATTGGAACCACGTGCCGATGGAACACTATGTTTACACGGTAGGAGTTGGTTACCTTGCTATGGAGATTTAAGATCCGTGATTATGCACGAATCTCACAAGTCAAAATACTCTATCCATCCCGGTTCAGAAAAGATGTATCAAGACATGAAAAAGCTATATTGGTGGCCCAATATGAAGGCAGACATCGCCACCTATGTTAGCAAGTGCTTGACATGTGCAAGGGTCAAGGCCGAACATCAAAGGCCATCGGGATTGCTAGTACAACCTGAGATACCCGAGTGGAAGTGGGATAATATCACGATGGATTTTATCACCAAGCTTCCTAGGTCGTCGCAAGGTTTTGACACCATCTGGGTGATTGTGGATCGACTTACAAAATCTGCTCACTTCTTGCCAATAAGGGAGAATGATCCATTGGACAAGTTGGCAAGGTTGTACCTGAACAGGATAGTAGCAAGACACGGAATACCTGTGTCAATCATCTGTGATCGTGATGGGAGATTCACGTCTAATTTCTGGAAATCATTTCAGAAAGCTTTGGGTACAGATATAAGTATGAGCACTGCGTATCATCCAGAAACTGACGGCCAGAGCGAGAGAACCATTCAAACTCTCGAGGACATGCTACGTGCTTGCATGATCGATTTTGGCAAGGGTTGGGTTAAGCATTTGCCACTAGCCGAGTTTTCATATAACAACAGTTATCACGCTAGCATAAAGGCCGCACCCTATGAGGCACTGTACGGTCCGAAAATGCCGATCACCAGTAATCTGGGGCGAGTTGGGAAGCCCAACTGACTGTCCAGAAATATTCCAGAAACCACGGAAAAGATCGTTCTGATCAAAGCAAGGATGCAAGCGGCCCAGGACCGACAAAAGACTACCCGTCGGAAGCGAAAGCCATGGAGTTTTGAAGTTTAGAGACAGAGTTTATGCTCAAGGTCTCACCTTGGAAAGGGGTCGTACGGTTCGGTAGGGCGGGCAGAGCTAAACCCGAGATACGTCGGACCTTTCAAAGTAATTAGCAAAGCTTGGAAAGGGGGTGCCTACAGCTGGAACTTCCTCAAGAGTTGAGCAGAGTTCACCACACTTTCCATGTATCAAACCTGAAAGAAATGTTATGCCAATGAACCATTAGTCATGCCGTTAGAAGGAATTCATGTTGACGATAAGCTCCAGTTTGTGGAAGAGCCTGTTGAAATCATGGAATGGGAGATCAAACGATTAAAGCGGAGCCGGATACCACTAGTTAAGGTTCGCTGGAACTCTAGGCGGGGCCCTGAGTACACCTGGGAACGTGAAGATTCGTTCAAACAAAAATACCCACAACTCTTCACAAACCGGGCTTCGTCATCTACACAAGGTCTAAGCTTTGAGGAACAAAGCCTTTTAACGGGTGGAAACTGTAACATTTCTCATTTTTCGTGTCATTGTACGACTATGTTAATGATCACTATTTAAATTAGTCCGATACGCGCTTACTTTTAAATGTTTACTTTTAAAGCTAAACCGCGTAGACTAGAAATAATCAATGAATGTAAACGGTCACCAAATAAATCAAGGTTTACATCCACCAAGTAAGGAATAATCATTTTGAGAATAATTATGTACTTTGCGTATTTTATTTTTATTATCCGTATCGACGGTTACTTTCCGCGATAAATACATTTGGACGCACCCCGGAAATACCTAGACTTATCTAGACTCAAACCAATACCCACTTTGAAAGCCTAAACACAAAATTTAATCAAGTCTTGTGTTTATATCCCTTTAATGCCGAATGTGGGCAAGTAACTTGCATAAAAATCGTCCTTGGTGATTTATGTACTAGCAAATCAACCTAATAATCCTAACATGTACATTACATTCCATGATCTAATTAATGTGTGTCCATAAATGGTTCCCTAATGATCCTTGAACACAATGGCTTATAACCCTATTGCTCCGTTTTTCCTCCCTTGAGTCGCGGTTAATCCTCACAAACACACAAACCCATAAATTGTCCTAGCTAAACATAATCTTGCACATCCCCTAGTAATGTAAAACATATTAAAATGGGGGTTGTGGGGGGGGGGGGGGGGGGGGGGGGGGGGGGGGGGGGGGGGGGGGGGGGGGGGGGGGATAAAGGTAGGAACTCTAAACCATCGGGGGGAGCATCGAAGAAGTCCAAACCACTTCTCAAGGGCACGTTTTCGGTTTAGGTGTGAACGAGGGAAGTAACTAGATTCTTACTAAAATATCAACTCCCTAACTCACTTAATACATTTCCAAAACTCTTAAACTCTCTCAAAGCTAAACTCTCTTCATTTTCCCTTTATTTCATTCGGCTTATTGAATAACCGAACCATACACGGCCCACAACTCATTCTAAGGTTGCAAGTAATTTAAGATCGTGTGAGAAGGTATCAAGGTAACACGAGCTAAGGAATTGGGTAGACAAGCTTGGAGCTTAGGTATAAGACTTTGGGTGTAAACATAACGGTTGCTTCACAATTCAAACCAAACTCTAGGACCCTTTGTAAGTCATGACTAAAGCTGCCCCTGTCATTTTTCCTTTCATACTTTAATAAGTATTAATAGATCACTAAATCTTGGTTGAGCATCGCTCTTGGACTAAACATCATGCTGCTCATGTATGGTCACGCACCCGAATTAAACGAATAAGACTGTTAGGGCTCATGATTAAAAACGGTTAAACGAACGAGATGCTTAAGTCTTTCATAAAAATACACCAATGAAACTATAGAGATCATGTTTCGTTTTTATAATGAAACCACACGTAAACTTTCGTTTAAGTCAACGACACTATGGCTTGGGAACGTATACACGACGCATCTAGACGTTTGCATGTAAAACGCGACGTGTACATAAGTTAAATATACGACATATAGTTACTAGGGCTAATTGTTTCGAAACCCACATGTTGCTAGAAGGAAACGAGGCCACAATGTTTGGGTAATCATAACATACTCACTATGGGCCCAACCGGCCCAACAGCCTAAAAGGGTGGGACCCGTAGCTTATTATAAGCTCATTCGAGCTTATTGTGAGACTAGAGAGCTTATAAGATATTTACAAGCCTAAAATAAGTTAATGGACCTTAAGGGAGAAAGCCCGAACCATTCGAACCCCTAACGGGCCTCTATCGAGCCCAACAAGACCCAACGAGAGCTTATTAATAAGCCGCGACTTATTAATAAGCCACTCGGGCTTAAACATAATGGGAAGTGCTCATGTTGTTTCATGTAGGGGCCGTTACTTCATTAAAACCCAAACGAACCCTTAATGGGCCTCCTAGCCCATTAACGAGCCCTAAATGAGCAAATAAGCTCACAATAAGCTCGAGTAGCTTATTGGTGATCCTATGGGGGCTTAATAAGCTTAACGGACTTAAATGTACTTAATGGACCAAGCCCCAATCCCTAGAACCCATTCGGGTTCATACCCGGCCCAAGACCGGCCCAACAGAAGTTCTTAATAGCTTATTAGCTTATTTTAAATAAGCCGAAATATAAACAGTTTAATTAGGCTTAATACAAGTTGAATATGGTCTAGTGAAAGCCTAGAAACATAAAAAGGTACATCGGGCCAAGTTATTGGGCTTACGGGCCCAATAAGCTCGAATTAAGCTTCAATAAGCTCACCGAGCTTATTTCAAGCTTAACAGACTCTCGTGAACTTATTGTGAACATTTAGACTTATAAAAACTATAACGGACCTTTAAAAAGCTAAACGGACCTTAACGGGCCCAATAAGGCCCGTTAAGCCAAAATAAGCCCGAATATCTATTTGTAAGCCAGTTTGCTTTGTTGGCTTATTTTGGACTAAATAAGGCCAGTATGCCACTTGTCGGAGATTTAATTGGGATGGAACGCGATTTTCACAAGTCCGAGGGACGAATAATGCAATTTCAGAAACTTAGGGTGATCCTTGTCTCTTTCGAAATACAAAACTACAGGGACTATTTTTGAAACATTGTGAAACTTAGGGTGAAAGTGTAACGATAAAACTAAGCTATCTTTTGAAACTTAAGGGACTAATTACGTCATTTCCGAAACTAAAAGGTTTAAAATATAAGTTGTGTATATTGTAGACCTAAAGGACTAAGGTAACAACTAAAAGCCTACGGGCACCAGACAAAAAGGAATAAATAAAACACTTAACACGTCGGTCAAACATTAAGGTATTCGGACATCGAATGGCTTTAATAAACAAGTTAATAAATAATGTATATTTATTAATGATGATTTCACGTTTCTCGAGAACCATCGAAATTATAAATGCAATGATCTTGCGTGTCACCACACAAGTGATAACGGTATATATAAACTTAAAATGGGATTTAGTTTATACAAAGAGTCGTTAGCTTAAATGTGTAAACTAAGACTTGACCGTACTTACTTAGGTACTTAACGGTGTGATCCACTACCTACTTGGATACTGTTATCTTCAGAAACTACGGCTAAGGTGAGTTCATAGCCCCATGCTTTACAATTATTTAAATGATTTACATCCTTGGGGTGATAACATGCTTTGTTTTACAAACTGGACGCAATTCATTTTATGCCAGATACTTTTTGCCTAAGCTATCATAACCCCTTTATGTCCATGATCATGAACTTGTTAATAGCATAGAGTGATTGGGAATTCACTGTGCGAGCGCGAATGTTATGAAGATCATAGGTAATGACGATCCCCGTTCGGGGGACTAGCAATCACTGGAAAACGAACCATGAACCATGTCGAATCTGGGATGTTGCAGGTTTAGCACATCATTCATGAAACCCGGGCACCTGTATGCAAACGTAGATAGCATCAACATGTCTAGCTTTGGTGTCATGAGACTTAGTGAAAACGTAATTACCTTTTATGTATGTTTTGCAATTTGTTACTTAATTCATGCACTTGAAAGATTGCGGTCCACAACTGATTTTCCATAAACCCTATAATTCACCAACTTTATGTTGACGTATTTAAGCATGTTTTCAGTCAATAAGGCACGAGGTCATGATACGATTTGTGGAAGTCAATAAATGAAGAGTCAACACTTAAGATTGGGGTCTTAATTCACTTTGGGGACAATTGTTACAAACGAATCTTATCTATTAATTTTGAACTATTTGAAGCCCCCCCATGAAGCTTTTTTTTTTAATGTAACAAACAATATTTTGTTAAGCCAATGTATCTTTTTTATCAAACGAACGTTAGTAGTCGTCTCAATCTTGTGCTATTGACCCAAATAATGTAACGCCTCTGGATAGTCCAACATTCCGCTGCTAACTCAATTTGAGGAGTTACAGATTGGTACCCCAGGAAAGGCCAAGGTTATATAGAGAACCAGGTCAAAATTTTTTGTCTGGACTAGATCCATTTTCAAAACTGTTTTTCACAAATGGATTTGTGAGGGACAACTGCATTACGGTTTACTTCTAGCGCATATATGTTTATATGACATGCATTGGTTAAGCATTAGTAGGGTACTAAGTGCTTACCCAATTGATATACGTGTATATAAATAATATTACGTATACTACTATAAGGACTTTATTATTAAAGCCTTGCAGACATAACATGTCGAATTTTCTTATAAGAAATACTTATATAAGTTATTTTACTTTTGCAGTAACCATGTCTTCTGCGACGTCAGATGTTACCTACACTTCCGTCTACACCGACTCTGAGCCCGGCAGGGCTTTCTGGGGAGCCGATTATGAGTATATCGAGGGAGACATTCTACGGTTCCGTACTAGGATACGACGGACTCCCGCTACAGCCAGTAGCCCCACCGTCACCAGACTACATACTAGGTCCAGAGAATCTACAGATACTACCAGTTCCTCAGGACGAGGATGAGCGTGAGCCTATGTTCATACAGGCGCATGACCCTGACTACGTGCCAGAGCCTATATACCCTGAGTATATACCATTAGAGGATGACCATGAGTTCCCGGCTGAGGAACAGCCATTACCACCTATTGATTCACCTACTACTGAGTCACCCGGATATGTTACTGAGTCGTATCCCAGAGGATCCGAGAGTACGAGGATGATGGAGAAGAGATGGACCGGTTGATATACTATTGGACAGGGAGATGATGGAGATGATGATGACGGCGATTCATCTGGGGATGACGCCAGGGATGAGGATGAGGACGAGGAGGATGAGGAGGACGAGGAGGAGGAGGAGCACTTAGCTCCGGCTGACTCTACCGTCGTACCTGCTGATGGGCCTGTTTTCCCACCTGAGGGAACAGAGCCTATTATACCACCACCCTCCACTGACAATTTACTAGTTGGGAGATAGGATATGTCCGACACCAAGCTCCATAACCCTTCTCATCAAGGTAGAAGTTTTTGTAAGCCTTTAAAGGCATCTAGTTTTTAGTAGTTTTTCAGCTTATTGTATTAATAGTTTAGCTTATTTTCAAAGTCTTGTAACTTCTTTTATAAATTAATGAAATTTCAATTTTTAGCTTAAAATCTGTTTTCCTTAAATTTGTGTTCAAAAGTTATCAAAAGTGTTTTATAAGATCTCATAAGCTCATTTGTACTTGTTATAAGCTGTCTCTCCCAAGTTTAGAACTTTACATAGTTCATATGTTTTGAGTTACTATTCATCAAACCATCAAAGAACTGTCAAACTCACTGGAGCATGGTTTATAATGGATGGCCATGGGTTAGGTGCATGTGGATAAGCAATTTGGTTATGAGCTGATTAAGTCTTAAATCATCACAAAGATGGTTCTGGACCTTTGTAAGTCTCAAAAGTCATTTTTAGCTTAAAAGTTTCATTTGCTTATTGGCTGCTTATTGGTGCTTATTTATTGCTTGAATCTGCTTATATTAGCTTGTTATATATGTTTAGTGCTTAAAATACTTAGGTTGTAGTTTAAAAATCAGTTCCAGTGTTTATAAAATAAGTCAAAGTGCTTATAATTTAGCAATAATCGGTTCTACGCTTATTAAGTGCTTATTTGTGGTTGAAATTTGCTTATTATAGCTGTTAGACTTATTAAACATTGGTATTTGGAAAATTTAGCTTAAATCAGTTTTAATCAAGTTAAAATGTTGAAATCAAGTTTTGAAAGGGTGTTTGGTTTAACTGGTTTGATGGGTCAAAATGGGTCAGAAATGGTTGTGCCTTTTGGGTCATCTTAGTTTAACTTGAATTCATCATAAAATCCAGTTGTTAGAAGTTTTTAGGTGTTAATTCTCAAAATCATAGTTTATAAAAGTTGTAGTTTGAAACTGTGGTGATTTAGCAAGTTTAATCAGTTCATAGGGTTATATCTTTGTAGGTTAAGTTTTTTAGATGTTTTTGTGTTCGTTCATGGGTTAAAAACAAGTTGAATCATATCTTAAAGCCGGCATTTTGTTGTTTTTTGTTTTTTGTCAAAAATTTTCTAAGTATCTTTTCAGTCAATACTGCTTTTTCATTGCTATCTGGCTTATCCTGAATTTCAAAATCTTTTTGAAAGGTGTATGTGTTCTTTGAGGGTCTATCTTGATCTGGTTCATTGTCCAAGTCCTTGTTTTTTTATAAGATTTGTTTTGTTTAGCTAATTAGAGCTTAAAAGTAGGGTTTTAGAAAAGTAAAAATTTCTAAGTTTTTGTTGTCTGTGATAACTGCTTTTTCATAGCTTATTTTATTTTCAAAATGGTTTTTTTGATTGTTGATTCTAATAGTTGTAGGATAAGCTTTAAGTTTTGCAAGTCTCAAAGCTATAAGGATGCACATACCTAACTTTAAATAAGCTAGAAAGTGCCCCCTTAGTCTGTTGAGTAGCTTTTTGCTATTTTCTGCTATTGCTTATTGAGCTTATGCTTGTTAGAGGATTAAATTTAGGTTTATCTTGCTTATTAGTTATTTTATGCCCTTTTAGTTTATTTTAACGTATTTAGCCTTATTTGAGCTTTAGCAACTGTAGCTTAAGATTTTAAGTATAAAAAACCCTTTAGGTTACCTTCATTAAGCGAGGTTTTTAGCTCTTACTGTTAGCTTATTTTTGTTCTTTAGTGATTATTAGGAGTAACTTATTATCTGTTTTTCCTTATTTGACTTTATGATGAGCTTATTAGTTCTAAAAAGCCCTTAGTTTAGCCTTTTTACTTAGTCAAAAAAAAGAGCAATCTATCAACTTTTAGTAGCTTATTTATGGCTTATTTAAAAAGTTCTAAAAATTTTGCTTTTACAAAAGTTGTTAGTTTTGAGCTTATTAATAAGTTTTATTAAAAAGTTTTGAAAAAATAAAAACCAGGGAAAGTGGGAAGTCCAAGGTGAGCCAAGGCTCGAACCCTGGACCTCTACCACCCTCTACCTGATTTTAACACACACCTCCACTACAACATGCCCTTGGGTCTTTTCCGGTATTGATTTGCAAAATTAAATAGTTAACACATTTTTAGTCATTTAAGCTTCAGCCCATTTTTGCTTTTTAACAGCTTATTTTGATAAGCTGTTTTACCCAGCGTATTTCGGGATTTATTTTAGTTCAAGCCACTTTTCGTAATTTTTTCAGATTTTTTATAAATAGTTTAGTATTTTTAATATTTAATTTAGATTAAAACCGTTTTTAATTCATAATAAAAAAATTAAAAGTCAAAAAAATATAATTCTTTTAAAAAAAAATTCTTTTATCATTTAGGATTGTTAAAAATTAATTTTGCTTTTGTAGGGTTAAATTTGTAGGATTTAGTTTTTTAAAGAACGGGATTTGAATCCCGTTAACGTTTTTAGTGTTTTAGTTTTAATTACTTTCGTTTTTAGATTGCCTTACTTGTTTTTCCCGTAGAATTACAAAACCAATCAAAATCTTTTCATATTCAAACATCAAATATCAAACCGACTCTCGACTCTCCATTGAATTCCTCGAACGGAAGAACGACCCGGGAATATCATATACTTCCGGAATCACATATATATATATATATATATATATTGATTTTCTTTGTGAATTTTGACTTATTACTTTGGTCAAAGGTAATTTGTTCAAAAATTTGCATTGTTATATTATATATATACTTGACAACGAATCAAGCATGAATATGTATTACGGAGTACTCCCTCCGTCCCATTTTTATTGTTCACGTTTCCTTTTTGGGATGTCTCAATTTAATTGTCCACTACTAAAAATAGATAGGGAATTTTGATAAATTTACTATATTACCCTTATTTGAAATTATTATTACAAGCTTTAAAGAAAAGTTTAATTAATTAGCTAAGGGTAAAACTGTCATTATGTCAAAAAGTAAGAGAGAGAAAGCAGTAATAAATGCACTTTTCTTAAACTGTGTATTTTTTGTCGGGGGACAATAATTTTGGGACGGAGTATTATTGTTGTTACAGGAAACATTACTGATTTATCACTAATTTATCACTAATTTAATAGCTATGGCTAAAATTGTTATTGTAAGTTAGTGGTTTAGAGTATGGTTGGAGAGGGACTTTGAACTTTGAAGGTCAAAGTTGGATGAATGAAAGTATGAGAAGAACAAGTAATCGAAAACTTAAAATCCTAGAGTAATCATCAAAGCTACTTGAATGTAAAAATGTATCTGTATTTAATGGTATTAATTTGGCGAGCATTAAGCTGAGAGCTAACTGTTTAAACTCCAAAGGATGTTATATTAACAAGTGAAAGTTGGTGTTGATGTTAATGAGTTTATGGATCCAACAATTGGTAAGTGTTTGTTAGCTCTAGCAACTATAGAGTTTACAACAGTTGAAGATATATGGTTTTTGTTATAGGATTATTTAATAGAGCATTAACAGTGCAACATAGTCATTAATGATTTTTCTTGCTAAATCATATTTCCATTATCTTTTACCTCTAATAATTATTTATACTCCAAAGCAAAAAAAAAATGTGCAAAGGGTTTTCTTGTACTTTTCTTATTAATATACTTTAATGGTATGAGTCCATGAGTGAGTAGGAGATTTGCTCAAGTCATTCCCAAAATGAGTTTCTTAAGTCCTTAAAGGAAAAAAAATCATTCCTGCAATGAAAAAAAGCTTCATTGAGTTTTTTTTGTAAGAAATCAGTGCTCTACTCTCATTGTAGATGCCCTCCGTGCAACTTTTGATTTCTGCTGAAGTATTTGTACGTCAATTTTTAGCTGAAAAATCATCCCTTATTATCAATATGCAAAGAACAGAAATTGAAATGAATAGTTAAAAAGGGTATTTAACTTCTTTTAAGAGGTCACGAAGAGTGTCGAACACTTGAACCAAAACTATTGTGATTTTAGGTTTCTCATTGCTTTAAATGAATGGCCAACAACACCATTGTCCTTTTCACCTAAATCATTTATGAGAACAATAACATCTCTACTGCTTTGAGTAGTATGCAATATCAGTGCATCAAGCCTTTATACCGGCCAGTTTTCATGTGATGTGAGCAGGTAAAACATTTCTGTTATATATTAGGAGTAAATTTAAACATATGTTAGTGGGTTAAGTGTACATTGTAATTTAGATTAGGAATAGACTATAACTAGGATTAGTTAAGCTTGCCTTGCAAGGCAAGGATGTTTCCTATTTGATTTAGGAAAGTTTTCTACCCCCTCATCTCTATAAATAAGGATGAGAAGGATGCTAGTTATTCATTCTTCTTTCTCCTTGTAATAGATTTATTTGGGTTTTAATAAAGGTTTGGTACGATGGTATAACGTGTGCATATATTTATTGGTTATTTGTAGTCTCTCGTGTTTGCTACTTGTGCTCGATACAACTCGCGATCTAGCGTTTCGCGATCAAAATGCGGGTTTGTTGTTGTAATTATCCAACAAGTGGTATCAAGAGCCATAGGTTTATTGTGGTCATCGAAGTTCGAGTGCTAGATCGGGGTGTTGAGTCGTTCGAGGTTCGTTTTTTGAGTTCCGTCAATCATAGCAGTATTGACGCAAGGTTTAAAAAAAGGTTTTTCGAATCGATTCTTGAAGTAGCAGCGTTTGAACGAGAGATAGAAGAAGAAAGGTTTATTAATAAAGTTTTTTTTATTATTAAATCAACTTGATAAAACTATAAAGGTGGTGAACGGTTCACGTGAGTATCCTTGCTACAAAGTTGAAAGTAATATTGCCTTTTTTTGTTTTCCAGACAAGGCCAATTTAGTTTTTTCGTTTTTCATAAAAGACGCAATGACGTTCACTTTAGAGTAGGGGGGGGGGGGCTTAGAAGGGGCGAGGAGGGGGAGGGCTAGTCGAGTCTTTATAAAGGATGTTGTTGCGGGTTTTTTTGGGTTCAAGTTTCGATCGTGGTTCGCTTGGGTTTCAAGTTAACGATCGGGTTTACTTGTTCGAGATCGAGGATTTAGGGTTATTCTAATTAATTTGATTTGCAAGAAGGGTTTTTTAGCAACAACGGGTATATTGCACACGGCTTGTGAGGCTTGTCGGTAAAGTTGGTTAAGAAACAACTTGACAAGGTTTTTAGCAGGAAAGAAGAATGGCTAGTTCTATAACTAGGTTTGACATCGAGAAATTCGATGGGATGAATGACTTCGGGTTATGACAAATAAAGATGCGTGCTTTAATGGTACAACAGAGATGTGATGCTGCATTAGAGACCTTACCCACGGACATGGAAGTAGGTGAAAAGGCTGCTCCTCATGCTCATATTAATAGCTTCAAAAGGATTACCTCGACTTTACGATTTAGGAATGTGCCTAACGAGGTGTAACTGTATATGTTTCCATATTCGCTCGAGGGAGCCGCTAAAACTTGGTACGAGAAAGAACCACCAAATTCAATCTTGACTTTGGAGGATCTCGTTACCAAGTTCGTCAACCAATTTTTCCCTCCTTCAAAAACCACTCACTTAAAAAATGAAATTTCTCGTTTTACACAAAAATTTGAGGAAACTTTTAGTGAAGCTTGGGAACGATTTAAGGAGTTGCTTAGAGCATGCCTCAATCACAGATTTACGGAGTTAACTCAAGTTGATACCATTTACAATGTTTAAACATAATGAACAAGACTCCTAAATGCCGGTTGCGGGTGGAAAATCTTTTGAGTAAGACGACTAGAGAGACTTTAAACATAATTGAGAACAAATCAAAAGTACGTTATTCACGAAACAAACCAAATGCTTCAAGGATTAATGCTACTTCAAGTAAAACGGATGAGAGAATTGATAAGCTTGCGGATCAAGTTTTCGACCTTAGTCGAGATTAGTTTTCTAAAAAAGGTGTCACTCTCGCTTCGTTAAAGCGTTTGAGGAATCTTGTGGTACTTGTGGTGTGCCATTCGTGGTAAAAAATAAAAAAAAAAAAAAAAAAAAAAAAAAAAAAAAATAATTGTCCGGCTACCGACAACAATCAGGCTAGTGTTTGTGCGACTACGGGTACTTACAATCAAGCTAACCCTCCAAACCGTGTTAGTAATCAAATGGCACCACCAGGTTTTGCTCCGGTGCAAAACAATGGTCAAAATAGGTTTAATAGTCAGAATCTTTTCAAGGAATAACTTTAATCGTGAATAATTCCATGGAAATCAGGTTTTCAAAACAAATAATCATGTTTGTTTCCAAATTTTCAAAACCATAGATTTCTAAAAAATCAACATTTTTCATAATGCCGAATAATCAATTCAACAAGAGATTTCAAATGATTTTTCAAGTTATAAGAGGAATAATGATCAGATGTTAAGAAACATGCAAAGTCAAATCAACTCGTTGAAAGGAGACCTTAAGAATGAAATTCAAAAACATAAAATCCTCAACAGGCCGACATGATAATCACAAACCACGTTTCCAAAATAATTTGCAAAACATGATTTGTGGATTGTTTCAAAACCAAGCCTCAACTGGTACTCTTCCGAGTAACACCATTCCAAACCCGAAGGGTGAGATGAAAGCAATCACTACTCGAAGTGGTGTTGCTTATGAGGGACCCTCGATTCCTACTAATCCTTCTCCTAAAAAGGTAGTGGAGCGAGAAACCGAGGAAACAACGGATAAAGAGCAAACAAATTTCCAAGGAAGTACCGCTCAAATCCCACCTCCGGTTATCCTCATTTCTATTCTGGAACCCGATGTTCTGACGACTTTACCTAAAACCATTCCCATTTCGAATCCGATATTCCAAAGTTACGCTAAGCCAAATATTGCATACCTTCACGACGTGATAATCAAAGTCCCCTAACAAACTTCGAATCAAATGGAGAAGATCTTCCAATCTTTCAAGATTTTGCGCTACGACATTATTTTCGCGGATGCGTTACTTTTGAGCCAAGATTTGCTCTACGTAAGAGTTTGCTTAGATAAGGAAAAGTTGCTTGAGTTAGCTAAGATTCCATTGAACGAGAATTGCTCGGCGATGCTTCTCAAAAAGCTTCCCGAAAAGCTTGGAGATCCCGGCAAGTTTCTTATTCCATGTAATTTCCCAGGAATAGAGGTATCCACGCCTGTGGCCGTCGTGTGGCGAGCTAAATCTTAGACCTCTTTCTATCTGGAAAAAGCTTTCTCTACCTGAACGTACACAACTCGGATACTTTAAGTTAGCGGACCGATCAATTACTTTATCCTAAGGACATCGCCGAAGATGTGTTTGTTAAAGTCCGGGAATTTCATTTTTCCTCCTACCGACTTTGTTGTGTGTCGATTTTGAAGCTGATCCTCAGTGCCTCTCATACTTGGGAGAATCCTTTTGAGGACCTCGGCTTAAGAGATGTTTATGAGAGGATATAACCCTTCGGGTTATAGGAAGCCGTCACTTTTAAGCTAGATCAAACACGAGATACTCCTCTACAAATGACAAATCGGTAACCGAATTGACATCATTGATGCAATTTGTGAGGAGTATGCTCCGGAATTGCTAGGATTTCCTAATTCTTCGGGTGGCAATCCCACCCCGACGTCTGAGCCATTTACTTCCGAATTTATTTTGGAAGAATTTCTTACAAACTCCAGATGAGTTTACGGATTTAGATGATGATTTCTACGACCCAGAGGGATATATTCTTTATCTTGAGCAATTGTTGAATGAAGACCCACCTCCAAAGAAGAATGAAGACCTTAAGGAAGTCACCAAGGAAAAACCTTTGATTGAAGAGCCACCGAAATTAGAGTTAAAAGATTTACCGTCTCACTTGGAATATGCTTACTTAGAAGAAAACGATAAGTTACCCGTAGTTATTACAAAAGGTTTAAAAGATGTTGAAAAAGAAGCCCTCTTAAAGGTGCTTAAATCACATAAACGGGCCAATGCATGAAAAATCACCGACATCAAGGGTATTGACCCTTGTTTTTGTACACACAAAATCTTGATGGAGGACGATTACAAACCCACGGTTCAAAGTCAAACACGGGTTAATCCAAAAATTCACGAGGTAATCAAAAAGGAGGTCCTAAAACTTCTTGATGCTGGCATGATTTACCCGATCTCTGACAGCCCATGGGTTAGTCCAGTGCATTGTGTTCCAAAGAAAGGTGGAATAACCGTTGTTGCTAATGAAGAAAATGAATTAATTCTGACATGTTTAGTTACCTGGTGGAGAGTTTGTATCGACTATAGAAAATTAAATGAAGTGACTCGAAAAGATCATTTTCCATTTCCGTTTATGGATCAAATGTTAGAAAGATTAGTAGGAAATGAGTTTTATTGTTTTCTAGATGGATTTTTGAGGTATTTTCAAATACCGATAGATCCCCAAGACCAAGAGAAAACTACTTTCATATGACCGTATGGAACTTTCACGTACCGTCGCATGCCTTTTGGCTTGTGTAATGCTCCGGGTACCTTCCAACGGTGTATGATGGCCATATTCCATGATATGATCGAAAAGACTATGGAAATGTTTATGGATGATTTCTTGGTTTTTGGGGATAGTTTTGATTCGTGCTCTCCAATTTAGAAAAGATGCTAAAAAGGTGTGAAGACACGAATTTAGTTCATAATTGGGAGAAGTGCCACTTTTTGTGTAAAGAAGGAATTGTGTTAGGGCATAAAATTTCAAAGACAGGAATTGAGGTTGATCGTGCTAAAGTCGATGTTATCGCTAAGCTCCCTCACCCGACTACCGTAAAAGGTGTTAGGAGTTTCCTAGGTCATGCGGGTTTTTACCGACGTTTTATCTAAGACTTTTCCAAAATAGCTAGACCTATGACTCATCTTCTTGAGAAGGAAACACCGTTTGTGTTTTCTAAGGATTGTACTAATGCTTTCGAGACTCTTAAAAAGAAGCTTACCGAAGCTCCGATCTTAGTTGTCCCATATTGGAACCTACCTTTCGAACTTATGTGTGATGCAAGTGATTTCGTAATTGGTGCGGTTTTATGACAAAGAAAGACGAAGCACTTTCAGCCTATACATTATGCTAGTAAGACGATGACCGAAGCTCAAATTCATTACACTACGACGGAGAAAGAAATGCTTGCCGTAGTGTATGCTTTTGAAAAGTTTCGGCCATATCTTGTCTTATCTAAAAGCATAGTGTATACGGATCACTCGGCTTTAAAATACCTTATGAATAAACAAGATGCCAAGCCGAGGTTGCTCCGGTGGGTTCTTCTCCTACAAGAATTTGATATCACCATCCGTGATAAAAAAAAGGAAGTGAGAACCTCACGGCGGATCATTTATCTAGACTTGAGAATCCTCATAAGGATGTGTTAGAAAACAAAGACATAAATGAGAATTTTCCTTTAGAGACTC
Organism: Tanacetum coccineum; assembly: GCA_026074375.1. Taxonomy (NCBI): domain Eukaryota; kingdom Viridiplantae; phylum Streptophyta; class Magnoliopsida; order Asterales; family Asteraceae; genus Tanacetum; species Tanacetum coccineum. Next base: position 6,668 of record BQNB010061520.1, on the reverse strand, counting down.
TTGGTGTAATATCTAGTGGAAGTACCCCATGGTTTGCGGACTTTGCAAATTTCCATGCGGGGAATTTTATCCTCAAAGGAATGACAACTCAACAAAAGAAGAATTTTTTCAAGGACGTTAAACATTATTTCTGGGATGATCCCTATCTTTTTCGTATTTGTGCGGATCAAGTTATTCGTCGGTGTGTGCATGGGCAAGAAGCTAATGATATCCTCAAAGCTTGTCATGAAGGACCCACCGGGGGCCATCATAGTGCCAATCTCACTGCTCGAAAAGTATTTGATGCCGGTTTCTTTTGGTCGACCATATATCAAGATGCCCATGCTATGATCAAATCTTGTGATACGTGTCAAAGAAAAGGCAAAATTTCACAACGAGATGAGATGCCTCAAAACGCTATTCAAGTTTATGAAATCTTTGATGTATAAGGTATCGATTTTATGGGACCATTTACGTCTTCACATGGGAATAAATACATCCTCGTTACCGTTGATTATCTTTCAAAGTGGGTGGAAGCAAAGGCGCTCCCCACAAATGATGCTAGAGTTGTAGTTAAGTTTTTAAAATCTCTTTTTGCCCGATTCGGAACACCTAGAGCTATTATAAGCGATCGTGGGACCCATTTTTGTAATGATCAGTTTGCTAAAGTAATGTCTAAGTATGGGGTCACACATCGTCTAGCTACCGCTTATCACCCTCAAACGAGCGGTCAAGTGGAGGTGTCCAATCGAGGTTTGAAACGTATTCTAGAAAGGACGGTTGGAGAAAACCGTGCCTCATGGTCCGACAAACTAGATGACGCTTTATGGGCATTTCGTACTGCTTTTAAGACACCAATTGGTTGTACACCTACAATTTGCGTAAGGAAAAGTCTTGCCATCTACATCGAGTTAGAGCATAAAGCATATTGGGCTTTGAAACATGCTAACTTCGATCTTAAAACCGCGGGTGATCACCGAAAGCTTCAACTTAATGAACTTAATGAGCTTCGTGATCAATGTGTCGTTCTTATATATATTTTGTGCTGTTGATCTTGAAGTAACACGCCCCGGATCCTTATTCCGCTGCGACCCATTTTGGGGGTGTTATATTTACTCTTCAACTCTCGTCTTAAGATATTCTCCAAGAAGCTTAAAACTCGTTGGTCAGGGCCTTTCACCATCACCAAAGTTTTTCCATACTGAACCATTGAGTTATCTCAACCCGATGGTCCAAACTTTAAGGTGAATGGTCATCGTGTGAAGCACTACTTTGGAGAGGACGTACTAAAATTGGTTGTCTCGGATGTCCAAACCTTCCTTAAGGACAAATGAATACGGGGATTGGGTCAAGCTTAGTGACCCTAAACAAGCGCTTTGTGGGAGGTACCCCATGCTTATCCGTAGTTATATTATGTAGTAATGAATAAGTGTTTTTGTTGAGAGGAGGCTTGCCTCTTTCCTTTTCCGTGTTTTGTGTTTTGTGCTGTATTATCCAGGATTGTCCCAGATTTTTGAAGCCTCTCGTGCTCGCGGTTTTGTCCTTCGATCATAAGAGCTTCACATCCTCAGCTTCATTTAGAGAATCCAATATCCTGATCTAATCGACTAACGTTTATCTTTAAGCATACTTAATAAATGGCTTAGGATTTGCGTAGAGACCCTTCGTAAAACATTGAGGACAATGTTTCATTCGAGTATGGGGGGATCTTCGATTTGATTGTTCCTGCAGCTGTTGTTTTCACGTAATCCCGTTTTTACCACTAAAATTTCAAAAAAAATTAAAAAAGTTTAAAAATTTTCAAAAATAAATAAGTGTTTTGTCATAGTTTTGACTTTCCTGCTGGGTAGAATAAGAATAAATTTTGACTCGATCGAGTGTGTTGAGCTCTAGCTTGTTCCTTAACATTTAGACTAAGCGTTCGCGAATATTCGCGAAGAACGAAAAATAATAGTGTTAATTATGAGTGGGATGCTAAACAAGGATTATCTGGAAATCTTAAGAGCTCATGTGTGTAATTTGTTGCTTTTTCTCCCATAAGCTCTTAACCTGATAAATATACGTGCTACTTTTGGAGATTAAACTTAAATCAATAATTTTTATGTAGTATATAGCAAAAACTTTAGCCTTAGTTCAAATTTATACTTAAATTTTTTAAAAAGAAGTCTTCCCTAACTAAAAAAAAAGAAAAAAATTTGATAATGAAAAATGAAAAAATATAATAAATGTTGATCCCACGCTTTGATCGATTCTTTACGTAGTAAAGATTTTGTTACCTTGGAAGAGTCCAAAATAACAAAGATTAAGACTTAGTATGTATACCAAAGTGTATGCGGAATCTACACTTTGATACTGACTAAAACACACAATGAACACAAAACACACTGCTTCAATATTATTAAAATAATACGAGTACTCTTGAAGTACTGGGGTTACAAACCTTGAAGCTATTACAAATTTACTCTCTAAGTGTTTCTATCAATTGAAAAGTATATATATTCTAAAACTTAGGATCTCCTTTTATAGAAATACAAGGAGCCCTTTACAAAGATATCAGCCTATCATTTTGGTTCAGTTACAATTCAAATATAAACATTCCAAAATAGACTCCATGCATTCTTATCTTCAGTTCAACAGCTTTGACCATTTAGCAGTACTAACTCCTTCTACTAGCAGTATTAAGTAACATTGACAGTACTAACTTTGTACTGGCAGTACTAACTCCTTTAGTACTGTTGGCAGTATTAAGTCATATGAAGATTTATTCCTAACAATCCTCCCCTAAACTTGTGATTGTCCTTCAAATCATCAAGTTTCTTCTGAATAAACTCTTCTAGTCTTCTTCCTCTGCTGATGATTCTTTAAAACAATTCTGTCACTTCTGCACTTGAGATCTTATAAATCTAAGGAGTTCAAATGCCTGTGAGCTCTCATGATCTACCTCTAATTTCTTCTTCAGCATCTTGGAAATTATCTCTTGACTTAAAGGATATTTCTTCTCTGTCAACATATGAATTGCCAATCCATTTTCCATCAACAAAACATGGATACCACAAAAATCATATAATCTCCAGCTTAGAAGATTGTATTCATGCTGATCTCTCCAAATCTCATCATCTTCATCAGGCTCAAACAAAGTATGTAGATCTCCCCAAAGCAT